>JAPFFA010000016.1:33628907-33639488 GCA_026153275.1 Sciades herzbergii
TGCCAACTTCAGAGCTAGTGGATCAGCATTGAAACGAAAATCAACCGGCCGACCTCGGACCGCCAGAACTCCGGAAACGCCTTCGACAGTGTGTGGACAGTAACGGCACCCAATTGACTGATTTAATTTTTAAAACCAAATAAAACAAAATGGCATTATATGTACATTTCGAAAATAAAAACACATTTTTGTTTCTTTACCCTATTTGGCTTTTATTAAACCTACAAATGTGTCAGATCATTTTGCCGGACCCTGTATAAAGCTGTTTGTGGGCACGGATTAAACTGACCCCTGGACGAGGATGTATTTTTTGACGTTACATTATTTAGTCACAGAATAAACCTGCCATTTATTTATCTATTCCAATTACATATTTGGGGAAATTTTAAGAGTAGTGATATAGGACATGGAGCATATGAAGACAGGGACAGAGAAGAAGACAGAGATGGACAGAGCAAATGAGTGACAGGAGGTAGGAGGTTAAACCGTGCCCGCTTTTGTGGCACCCCAGCTGAGCAGACATTTTGTTGACATGGGATAAGGTTTTAAGCAGTGGGTGGGAGAAAAGGAGAAGCAGGGGGAGAAGTTTGAGGAGGGGGAGAAAGTGAGAAGCCCACAAAAGTGTCATTACTAAGCTTGATTTCACTGAGCGCTGAGATGATTAAACCTACAGTGAGAGGGAGAACGAGGGGGTGTGTGTCGGTGGTGTTGGTGGTGGGGAGGGACAGGAGAAAGGGGGTTTGATGCAGGGACAGGTCTATTGAAGCAGTGTTGGTGGAGGAGGGATCTTTTTTCTGCTGAGTAAATGAAGCTTAAAGTGGTGAGTATAAAGGAATCTAAGCCAGCAAGTTCAAGCGGACCACTCGCCCCATTCATACTCATCCTTCCTCAGCTGGCGTTCGGTGAGGTAATGGCCTCTCCTCTTAAAGGGGTAATGGCAGCCATGCTGTTTAATATCAAGTGCAGTTACAGTTAAGGGTCTTGTCATGTTTCAATAGCAGCGTGGATTATTTCTAGACCACCATTAATTCGGTATCCCACTTGGGCTTGTGTTTCTTTGTTGTAAGTGGACTAACCATGCCTGTGCATCTTGTTTAAATTCAGTCCAGACAAAGAAGTAACTATTTTACTATTAATATCAATTTCTCTTGAATAGCTGCCATCAGTTAATCAATTAATACCTTCAGAAATCTCACAGGTTAAGCTTTGCCAATGCCAAATTTGATGTCGGTATCTCAAGGGTGGGCGAAACAGTCCTGCACTCTTTTGGAGTGTCCTTATCAAAACGATCTGCTGCTTTCATATCTGAGTCAAAAGGACTGCAGGGACAGTGGGCTGTCAAAAAGTTGCTGAGAGGGACAGACTCTCAGTCTGCCAAAAATATCACACAATAAGTAACCACATGGTGCAGTGAAGACTGCTGCACGTCCCATTGTTTCTGAATAAATGCCCATTGTTTTGTGTTCATGGAAATTTCTGCCTCGATCAGGAACAATGTCAGTGATTCTGTTCCATGTTTGTGTCTTCATCCTCGTTGTTATGACATCACTAAATGCTTTGTATAAATAATACTGGAACTAACGCTAGACACAAAAGAGCGCAAAGGTGTCATTCAGGCTGCCACTGTGACAAGAGGACTGGCCAATGAATTATGGCAGCCAGTAACCAAGGGAAATATTTGCACTATGAGCAGAGGATGGATTAAATATCTTGCTTTCACGATATTATACCTCTGTGATATTTCTACTAGGGAATGTGAAATGAGGGGTCCCCCAACCACGTGCTCTGTCGGTCTGAGAGCAGCATCATAAAAGAAGTGAGAACTTAAGCAAATACAGCCTCAGACTGATTATTAAGCAGCCAGGCTCATTTACATTTGGTCCCAGACAGGCAGAGGCTAGACCGGCCGTGCAGATGAGGAGACGAGCAGACAAGGACCCCCCCCCCCTTCTCCTTTGACCTTGACCTTTGGGGTCATTCTTCACCTGCTGCACAGGCATTCAGGCCACTATAGGCGGCTCATGCACTTTCCATGTGTTCCCACGGCCCCAAAAGCGCCCATGAAGAATGAGAATGTTCTTGAACTTAATATTTAGGTTTGCTTTTTTTTTTCCAGACTGCTATTGTCTGGTTCTGCTGGTCTATGGTCTACCAGCCCCTCTTCCACTTTAAGATTAATATTCTCAACTTAGGCAACACCAGTGAACTTGTACATGGCTGCTTTATGGACCGTTAATGTCTGTAATGAGGTATTGCAAGAGATCCGTGCCAGAAATAGTTCCTTAATTTTGAAACAACGAGTGGGAGAAAACAAAAATTTTATTTTGTATGCTTTGCACCATCCAGGCTTCCTACTTTCAGTTCAGTGAGCAAAGAGGGTCATTATAATACAGAGGAAAACTCTCTAGCGCTCGTACTCTGATGAATAGGAGTACTGTGTACTGATACAAACCACCACCAGAAACAAAAATACAAAAGCTACTTGTAATATTCAAGTAAGTTTATCTATTAAAAGAAGCTGCACCCCCTGAATGCAGAAATGTCCATGTAAGATGTGCAACTAGTTCTGCACGCTTGTTCATACTTCATTTCTTTTAGTTTTTTTTCTACACTTTAGGTGTACATACTGCATGTCTAAAGTTGGGCATTTGCTTCTTTGAGAGCTAATCTGTCTTTGATTGGCCCTAGTCTTATTTTTTTATTTCTCACAATCACATCTCATATAACTGATGAGCTAAAATGTTACAATTCAGGAGCATTTTTCAGAACGAGCATTATAATGCTCAGCCATGTGTACTGCTGTATGTTCTCCATGTTCTTAACATTCAGTAGATGGCAGACAAATCACTCCTGGCATACAAAGGGTCAACACTGCCGCTCTACTCCTTGACTTCCTGTTCTTATTCGGAGGTGATTGGCTGTGGGCAGATCCTTGCTTCTCTTATTGTGCAGACCCAGTGGCTTTGTGTCACCCTATTCTACGACTGAGCATCTGAGAACCTGATCCGCGTTTGTTTCTAAGATGGAAACCCCAGAATTTAAAGGGTCTCACTGATATTGGTATGATGGATCGGGTTTATTCAGTAGTGGTATTATTTGAGATGGGAGGGGGGCCATGTCAACATGTCTTCGCATCTGTTTAGGCTGGATGACATATGTGCAGTCAGGCTAGACTGCATATGCAAATCACTTTCTCACACAGACATATACACCGAGCCAGACACTATTCACTCGTTTAACCCCACCCTAAATGAACGCACACCCAGACTTGATTCAGGCACTACACACAAAATAATGGGTTCCCTTCTGTCCGAGACAGACAGACCTCCCTGAGCAACCCCATCCCCCAAAGATGAACCCCAAAAACCCCCATGTTCAAGTGCAAACCCACCACACATTCACTGTGGACCCCGGTGAATCCCCCCCCCGCCCCATTCTACTGCCACCAACATGCTCAGCCGAGAGCAGACGAGCAATGCGGGAGCTCCATTTTATCGCTGTTGTGTGTCTATACTTTGCCCCTCCAACCCAGGCAAACCCTGTCTAGTCTATTCATTGCCGCCGCCATATCAACCCGAAACAAAGGTAGTTCTGTTTGTTTGAATGTACCTAATGATGTTGTCCATTTAAATATGAGAAGCTAAATGCAGTTATATCAACCGTCTTCAGTCTAAGCTGCCGGATTTCTACCATGGCGGACCACACGACAGCAGAAAAGGCAGCTGGCTGACAAGACTGAGGTTTAGAAGAAGTTTGCTTTAATCTTATGTAACGTTCGATATACAGGGGAGATGTCATCTCTGTTTTTCAAATATAGAATTAAGATCTAATGCTGGATTTTAGGGTAGGCTAAAATGAGCAAGATGATGTCCCAGATTTCTGACAGCTCTTGATCTAAAAATAGGGCTTTCATGTCCGAATTAGACACTATTTCCAAAGTGGAGAAAATGAGTTTACCACCTGGAATAACAGTCTTGACTACAGTGTTGGTAAAGGAACTCACAATGAATACATTTACACCTCCGATACAGGAAGTGCTTTGACGCTGCTAGTCATATTCATACATAGACGTTAACAGAGACAATGCAGAGTGCTACTGCCTCCTCAAAGCAAAGCTCAGATGCGTGTGTTGTGATCAGGATTAAAAATCTATGTTCATGTGACACACTCTGTCATGCCTGATAAACCTGATCTGAGTGTGAGCTTTCTGAAAGACCAAAGAAGGAGATGATCACCTACTGTATATCGGCTTTACCAAATTTGGCAGATGCCAATGCTGGCATCAAAGACATTATAAATTATTGATAGTGCCGACATGATGGCACTGATCTGTTCTAACAATAGGAGGTCTGAAGCGAAACAAACCCTCTCCCGTATGGCACATGTTCCTCACAATGGGCACGCCACTCACGCAGATGGGTCTGACGACACACTCACTGAGCAAATCTAGTGAGCTGTGTGCATAACGATGAGGTAATTATGGTCTGTCTGCCCTCCTCGACTGTCCCCTTGTCTTTACAGTGAGCAATTTGCATAATGGGGGGGGGGGTGTCTTTCGGTGGAGACATCTAGCTCCCATATGGCAGCATTAGTGCAGCACCCTCCCAGCACTACTGACAGGTATAAAATATGGCTGTTACAGGGCATAAGATTAGAGAGGAAAGAGCAGAAAAGATGGAGAGATAGACACATAGATGGAGGGAGGGAGGAAAGGTGGGGAAGACAGCGTTCTTTTCTCAACATGCTCCCATCGAGAGATTTTCATGCTTAGCCTTCATGCTCGCAAACAATTAGCTATGTTCTCAAGCCACGCCAACTAAATGAAGGATATGCAAATGTAATTAGGTCCGATTTGCATATGGTTAATGGTCACACAGATGGCAAACAGTAAAAAAGGCGCCACCATCTTTTTGGAGGGAAACAGCCAGTCGACAGTGGTGGCAGCCATTTTGTCTGTGGCTGTGCCAGCCAGATGCTCCTGGCGCCAGCAGTATGACAAAATTGGGGCAGATTGGCATCGCCGCCCCATAACGCTCTCTTAAATGAACAAAGGCACTAACACAAGGTCCAGGAGACAGCGGTATAAAATGCGCAAGATTACGCGCATGCTAGTAATCGTATGCGCGTGGGTTTGTTAACTGAATGCTTTATTGGCTTCATAAGCAATAGCAGACAAAGTATATAATGCATCAGACCAACTTAATTCTCATATACTATTCCTCCATTTCGAAAATCTATATAAACAATAAACATCATGCAATCTTAAAACCATTGTTTGTAATTAATCTAGTATTAACTAGGGACGCACCAATCCATATTTTATCATTTTCAATTTGATCCGAATATCAGACCTCTGAATACTGAATGATATGCAATGCAACACCAAACTGATATTTATAAAAAGGTGTTGTGCTTTAGCGCATGGCCTTGAGAAATACTGCTTTCCGACTGGCTGGCAGGAATGCATTAATTATGCATTAACTGCTTACTGATTGGCTGATATATAAGGAATTAATTCATACCTTAGAGATAGTTCAAACATTTATTCACACTTTCATATCAAAGACGTAACCATGATAAGGAAAATAAATAGTCCTAATGATTTAAGCTAAGCCTGTGTTTACTCTTCACTGTTGTTCAACTAAATGAAAACAAGAAAAATATTTGATGGGTGTTAACATTTGTCTTAATTGGTTAAGGCCACGGGTTCCCAACCCTAGTCCTGGAGTACCCCCTGTCCTGTACATTTTAGAGTTTTCTCTACTCTCAACACACTTGATTTAACTAATCATGGGGAAGCCATGGCCTAATGGTTAGTGAAGCAGCTTTGGGACCAAAAGGTTGCCGGTTTGAGTCCCTGGACCAACAGGAATGGCTGAAGTGCCTTTGAGCAAGGCACCTAACCCCCAACTGCTCCCCAGGCTGCTCTGGGTGTGTTGTACGTTGCTCTGGATAAGAGCATCTGCTAGATACCTCGAACGTAATGTAATGTAATCAGCCCTTTCTGAGTTGAAGTGTGTGTTCGAGCTGGGATAATGCTAAAATGCTAGCAGACTAGCATCCTATTCAGGGTGTATTCCCATCTTGCACCCAGTGTTACTGGGACAGGTTCTGGACCCGCCATGCCCCTGACCAGGATAAACCAGGTTACTGAAGACAAATGAATGAATTTAGATAGGCGTCACCTCTTATTTGTGTGCTGATTTCATGTGTAAGACCTGGGCAATGTGAGTCAGCATCACACACATTCATGTCATAAAATATGACAGTGGGTCAGATTGGAAAATGTGTGAAAAATATATTAAAGCCAATACTTTTAGGTTTATTCCGACTGTGAAATGTGAAGATATTGAACAGACTCACCTTCGCTGAAGTCTAAGGTGACTTCATTGGACTTTTTGAGCTGCTGTTCTTCTGGGTGCTCCTCAGTCTCTTTTGCTCTGTCTCTTGTTAAGTCCATACCATGCTCAGGAACCAGGACATGTCCGTTTTGCTGACTATCTTGTGAGCTGGTTGGTTGTGAAAGAAGTGGCTATTACGGAAGATTCAGAATGAGTTTCTGCTGCAGAATTGTGGCGCACAGTGGGATGTGATACAAGTACGGCTGCTTTCCTCTTTCAAGTCTTCCGCTGAATAAGCGATGAGTTGCTCGGGGGAGGAAGTCCATCCTCGTAGATATTTGATATATTTGAATGACGTTTCTTGCCACACAGATGTGGAAGGTGACATGGATGGACACAAGTGGAGAAATGGCACAAAAGTGGGGGAAACACAAAGCGAGGACCTTTACCATTGTCAGGAAAAAAAATTATTGAGGCCTGTTTGGATTGTAGAGGTTTCTCCAAAATAACATGGCCTCGAGAAAAACCAGACTCACAAACACATGCATGTGTAGGTGTGTGGTAGTCATGAGTGTGTGTGTGAGATTGTGCAAAAGATAGCATATCTGTATGTAAGTATGTATTTGTATGTGTGTCAGTGTGTATGACCATTTGTGTGTGGGAGGTCATCTGGCCTGCAGGCTCAGGGCTAGGTTGGGTGATCTAGCATCAGTCTCTTTTTCCCTGTATTGATTTCTCTCTCTGAGCTCTGAGCTCCAGAGGTGCTGTTGACCGAGCGGGGTTCAGGATGCTTCTCAAGCCCATGATGCCTCACCCTGGCTGGCCTTGGTGCACTCCCACCCTTCCCTGCGATGGAGAGACAGACTTGCAGAGGAGGAAGAGAGCCGGTGGCGATGTTGGACTTCATCTCTGCCTCCCACTCTCTTTTTTTTCTTCTCATCCTCTCTACAGAACAAAATGGAAAACAAAGAACAGAGGATTCAGAAATCAGCATTTTGTCTCAAAGGGCTTCATGAAAATGATCATACTTCATTTGTAGTTAAATCTGCAATCACCTGTAATTTATATAATAGACATACTTTTCACATGCTTAAGGCTTGCAGGTTGTGTGTAGTTGGGTGACTTTATGGTCAGTTTGTGGGAACATGCAGCAGTATGGAGATGGAGGGGTGTTGTGGGGCGATCTGGGTTTTTCAGACACAGTAACTCCATTCATGGAGCACAGACATGGGTGTTAACTCCCTGTCCGTTTGTGACAATAGAGCTTGGCTAACATTTACACTTTCCTCACCCTATTGTTAGCTCAGTCCAAGCCTCAGTTATTGTTTTTTTATGTCAGTGAATGAAGAGATGGAGACTCTGGAGGTAAAAGACAAAAGTATAAGAAAGTAGGGGGACATTTATGTCTTTTTCAGTCAAAAAGGATGCAGTTCTTTGCTATTGGATTTGGACTTGACTTGGAAGCAAGGGGTAAAAAAAAAATGTTTGAGGACTATAGGGATGGTTCTTTACTATATGTTTAAACACAAGAATTGTAGTCCATTTTCCACAGACTTGAGAAACATTAGTCAACCTGTAGGTGCTAAAGAAGGCAACTGGACTTGCTTGAAATTCTTGAAGACGTTTCACCTCTCATCCGAAAGGCTTCTTCAATTCCATGTGATTAGTGGGGAGTTCCAGGTATTTATCTTCTAGTGGACCAAAAGCAAACCTAAGGGGAGTCATTGAGGTCACATGGGTCGTTGACACTCTTCGTCATCCTGTAGGTGTTAGGGTCACTGGAGGCCAGTTGTGAACGGACAAACAGGTGTTGACCCTCTAGGCTACTAACCTGGCCTCCAGTGACCCTAACACCTACAGGATGACTGAGAGCGTCAACAACCCACGTGACCTCAACGACTCCCCTTAGGCTTGCTTTTGGCCCACTAGAAGATAAATACCTGGAACTCCCCACTAGTCAGACAGAACTGAAGAAGCCTTTCGGATGAGAGGTGAAACGCCTTCAAGGGTTTCAAGCAAGTCCAGTTGCCTTCTTTAGCATCTACGGTTTACGATGACCTGGATGACTCAGAACCTTCACAGATATATTAGTCAAACTGACACTTAAGCATGGACAATGTGCTTCAATTAACATTGTATCACCATTGTTTGAGGTACAAACAGTGCTGCTAAACAGGTAGTAGTGGAGCTGTGGAAAATGGACTTTACAGTGTCAGTGGTAAAACTGGCACATGGACTAACAGTGTGAATTACAACCTAAGGCTATGGTAATAGCATCTGCGATGTTGTTGTTATGGCCTGCACTATCTGCATAGCCGCATACGCCACTGCACAATGAAAAGCACAGAGAAAGAGAGGGAGACTAAGGAGAGAGAGAGAGGGAGAGAGAGAGAGAGAATGCAAGCAGTTTCAGACATGAGGATGGGGTGTGAATCACAGGAGTCCTGCTGGGCCTTTGGCTTTCTGTTTCATCTGGAACTGAAATGAAATGAGTGACTAGTGCGAGACATCTATCTCTGATAGCATCTAGAGGATACAGCGAGGGGTGATAGCATGAGAGAGAGAGAGAGAGAGAGAGAGAGAGACAAAGGTGGGGAATAGAGTGAGAGAGAGAGGGAGTAGCAAGGAGTAAGATCACAGTATACACGATAATGTAAAAAAAAACCTCTAAGGGTTCAAGACTTTAAGTAAATCAAACGGAAAGCTTCTTGGCACAAAGTAGTGCTCCCGATGCTACAGTTCTGATGCATTTAGGAAGCTGTGAGTACATTAACATTTCAGCATCTTCTTTGCCTCAACTGAGATGAACAGCACGAGCACCTCAGAGGTGGCCGAGTCAGTCCCAGTGCACACATTCTCTTTCTCTCTCTCTCACACACACACACAAACATGCACACACCACTCTTCACTCTAACTGCTCTTTATTTGTTTCCCCTATGGTTAACTCTGACAATTTGTCACCATAGCAACCTCCCCTCCTCTTCTCTGCATCCCTCATACCAGGCCTGGGGTGAAACTCACCTCAGGGGGCGAGGGAGTGAGGGAGAGACAGACGGAGATAAAGAGGAAGACGGAAATGAATGGACAAAGCAAAAGATTGTGTGTGTGTGTGTACTGTATGTGTGTACTGTTTAAGTGGTTTATCTCAGCATATTTCATAGTGCTTGCTGATGTAGGCATAGAATACAAAAAAAAAAAACAACCCACATGGTGAATCAGGTACCTGTAAGCAGAAAGTATAATTGTACGATTTTATAAAACTTAAACAGGTTCTCCTACTTGTCAATTCATAATATTTCACACAGCTCAGTTTGTCTAAAAAGGTTCACAAGGATTAAGGTTGATGTTAAGGCTGTAGTTTGTGTTTCTATCTTTTCTTACTTTTTTATCCATATGAGGTTGTGATTTTTATTTCAATCATGCTTGTCTCTCTCTGTGTGATTTATTTTGAACCTGAACATTTTTAAAATAAAAATGAAGTCTATTAGTGTTATTTTAGGAATAATTTCAATTTAATTATTTATTTTAGTGTTATTTCAGAATACAGTAAAATCAGTATAGCTATAGGGATGTGACAAACAGATGATTTGGATCAATGAATTGAGTTAAAAACCAACGAATCAAGGCAAATGGATCAATTATAATCAATTATAATTCAAGTACTATTGACAAAGGACCGAAAGATTTACCTTCTAACTTTAACTTTGAAGATTCAGTAGTATTGTTAAATCTCGAATCGTTGCTGAAAGAATCAAAACTGTATTGTTTCGTATCGTGTGCAAGCCTGAGGTTTACCCCTGTACGTGATATTCTGATATAGAAAACCATTGTGATTCACTGATTCATTGTTTCGCTGATTTCAGGTTTCAGGGCTTGTACAACTGCTAAGTAACTGATTGGATCTTTAAAAGCTATTTTTGTACAAATCTCATTTCAAATTTCACTTATTTTACTAGTTAAGCAAAACACATACTGTAGGCAAATGTTATTTGTATACGTTGAATAAAAAAAATTCTGAAATGACAGTTTTTGTAACAAAGCTCCATAATTATAGTGGAGCAAAAAAGTATTTAGTCAGTCACCAATCGTGCAAGTTCTCCCACTTAAAAAGATGAGAGAGGCCTGTAATTTTCATCATAGGTATACCTCAACTATGAGAGACGAAATGAGAAAAAAAAAATCCAGAAAATCACATTGTCTGATTTTTAAATAATTTATTTGCAAATTATGGTGGAAAATA
>JAPFFA010000016.1:33793887-33804924 GCA_026153275.1 Sciades herzbergii
TCACCGGCCACGGGGCTCGAACCCGGACCTTCTTGCTGTGAGGCGACAGCGCTAACCACTACACCACCGTGCCGCCTAGCTGAAATATTATTTTGTGCAATTAAAACCAGTGCTAGCCTCTAAGAGAGGCTAGCACTAAGAGAGCTAGCCTCTAAGCAGTACATTGAGTGAAAAGTGATACATAGATGAGATTTATACATCTTTTCATGAATTTTCTTGTTTAAGCTCTATTTGATGGTGTGGTGAGTAAGATTTAGATAATAATTTTGGGAATTTAAAATGTACTCCATTTGTGTTTTACATTGAAATAGAAATAACGAGAGAGATAGAAAAACTGGATAGTTGTTTTAGTAAAATATCATTATAGTCTAATAAGGCCTCATTCAGTTGGCAGGTCTGACAGAGGCTGTGATGAGTTCACACAGGGACTGACAGTTCATCTAAAACCCTGAGCCACAGGCTGAATCCTGAGACACACTTGTCTCAGTTTCTCCCACCTCTAATTGAAAGATGTTCCTTTCCCACCACTACCTCTGGGGTAAACTGGCACATTGACTGTAACTTCAAACTAATTCTCTTTCTCATCACTTCTCTACATCAACTATTATATAATTGGAAAGATCCAGTAACACAATGATACTAATTCAAAACCACGAGCTCCATCAATATCAGGATCACACATGCGTAGATGGTTCCACAGCTGTAATCTGCATAAATCGGATTGTGGTTCCTCTTTGTGGTTTTTGGCTTTGCATTAAATTTGAAGTCTTCATTCCTTTCTACTCCCAGTCCTTGGTCTATTTTAATTATCAGGAGGGTGTGTGTTTGATTGACTTTGTGTGTGTTTTAATCTCCAGGAATCACCCCGCACCCCTGGAGCAAGACAGACTTTCCCTACAGCATGGTTGTAAAATGCAAGACAATTAGTATGGAAGCAAGCAAATCATTTTCAACCTCAGAGATCCTAATGCTGGCATCGCTAAAGCAAACTAGTGATAAAAAGCTATCCTAGTAAGTGTAACCTACTGTGATGCCGCCATCATTGCGTCTGTTGAGCAATCTTGATTCTCACCACTTGTCCCTTTTTTCAGTTTAGAGGGTTGCTGGCAGTTGACAAAGGGATGTCCATCAAGTATGCTCATTAGAATAACAGACCACACCCACTTCATTGTTGATGAAAAGCAGAGTCACTGTTCTTCATCTTCTTCAGTCATCCAGTGCCATCAGGCAGTGGTGAAGCATTTATGAAATATGCATTCCAGATCCCTTGATCTTTCATCACAGCCAGTAGATTTGATCCATTAAGGCCAGTGTCCATTTCAATGAGAGACTTCAGTGTCTTGTGTGGTCTCCCTTTGCTACATTTTGCCTCTGGAGACCACAAGAGGAATTTTTTAGTAGGTTCATCATAACAGGAAACATAACCAGCGAGTGTCAGCCGACACCTTCTCACAATTAGAGAACTCTTGGGCAAGGATCCATAGAGAATTTTATTAGTTGTATGACTTCTCCAGGAGGTGTTATTAGTTGCTCGGAACATTCTGGTGTATGTACCATTCAGTCCTTTGCTGCGTTTTGAATTTAATGACCATGACCTTGAGCCATAAAGCAAAATAGTCTCTATCCAGGCCTGAAAGACTTTTGTCTTCATGTTTTTCTTGGTTGGGGCCTTCCATACTTTCTGCAATGACTGCAAAATGCTCCATGCTTGAGCAATACGGACATCCATATCATGGTCAGTGTTGGTGTAGCCATCAAGATACATTAAGTCACTTCTTCTTCTTCTTTTGGTGGCTCCCTTTAGGTTGCCACAGCAGAGCTGTTCCACATATTTGATTTGCCCTAGGTTTTTACACTGGATGGCCTTCCTGATGCAACCCTCCCCAATCTATCCGGGCTTGGGACCAGCACTAAGTATGCACTGGCTTGTGCAATCCCAGTGGCTAGGTATTTTTACCTAATCTCCATGTCTTTGAACTGTGGGAGGAAACCGGAGCACCTGGAGGAAACCCACTTTAAGATGTTTTAAGTCACTAACGAGTTCAAGTTCAGATCTATCGGATGACATAAGATGATCATCTGTTGAAGGGTTCAAATGCATGTACTTTGTTTTTGGGGCGTTCAAAGAGAGACCAATATCTTGACATGCCTTTCCCACTCTGCTAAGGAGGTCTTGTACCGTCTAGATGGAGTTTTCAAATATCATCAACATAATCAAGATCTTTAAGGACCTCTGCAGGATACCAACAACTGTGATAGCATCTTAGAGTAAGACCTTCTACGTCTGTGATTGAAATATGTAGAGTGCAGTCAGGGCAGATAATGAAAAGGAATGGGGCCAGAGGATCACCCTGAAGAACCCCTGTGTCAATATTGAATGGATCAGTTATGCCTTCTGGAGTGATCACTACAGCTGAAGTATCTTCTTATATGACTCTGATTGTTGACTACATCTGGTGGGATGCTGTAGGCTTCAAGAATCTGGAACATCTCACATCAGTTAATTGAGTCAAAAGTCTTGCAAAAATCAATGAAAGTTATAACTGCTTCCATGTCATAGTTTTGCAGTTCTTTGACAATGCGTCTGAGGGTGAGGATGTGAACTGTAGTGGACCAGCCTTGGCAAAAGCCATTTTGGTTTGGGCAGAGAACGTTATCGTTGATAGATCGAATTCTGTTAAGCAAGCAGCAGTTGTAGATCCTAGATACAACTTGAGGGAGTGCAATGCCACAGTAGTTATCAGTTTGTTAGGTCACCTTTCTTTGGTATAGGTGCCAGACCAGATATTCCTCATTCTTTTAGTCAATTTCTGTTATAGGTTTCATTGGCAAATGTGAGCAGGCTTGATCTCACTTTTGGTATTTTCCAAAATTCTGGTTGGAGCCCATTGAGACCTGGAGCTTTACCATTCTTTATCTGTCAAATGGCTGCATCAAGTTCAGCTAACGTCAGAACACCTTGTTTGATGCTGGGAAAGGTGTCAAAAACTTTCTTGATTCAGACTTGGTCATTATGTGTAGTTGGGTCAACATTCAGTAAATTTTTGAAGTGGTTCTCCCAAATTTTGAAGCAATCCTCTCCGTCAGTAAATATGGGACTACGAATTCTTTTGCCTGAAAGTTGCTTCACAAGATCCCAGGCGTTTTTGATGATAAAGGCAGCTGCTGGGGTTTCAAATGAGAGAAGAATGTCATTTGTATATCTGTCTTAACAACAATCAAATGTTCCTCATAGTCTGATCTGAGCAGGTTGGACATTTCTGATGGATGCTCGAAGATTTGCTTTGTGTGCTCAAACAACTGAATCATTGCCAACTGTTTTTTTTTTTTGTGGTTTCTGAGATCTGGGAGGTAGACCTTCTGTTTTGTTTGCAATGGAAATAAATGTTGCATAATCCTGGTCAGCAAGAGAAAGATTATCGAACAAGCCACAATGGTGCCATCAATATGTGATGCTAGTGTTGGATCATGTATGAGAACTTGTCAGAACAGTTTTTTGGAAACAGGTAATTTTTGACAACAAAGACTAAGCTTTACTGTAGCTGTGACAGGACGATGATCACTGCCTACAGGGTTGGATGATGAAAAGGCCTGGTAATCATTGATACTATTGTGCCATCTTTTGCGATACATATAGAAATCAATTAGAGAGAGAATGCCCCCAGGTGATCTGAAAGTCCACAGCTTGTTTTTTGGTTTCTGAAAGAGTATATTGCCTATAATAAGGTTGTGCTGCTCAACCAAGTAACTGAGAAGTAAACCGTTGTGATTTGTTGTAGTACACGTCAAGAAACCCTTAGAAATTTGGGCGTTCACGTCGCCACCAATAAAGAACATTGAGTGGCGTAGAATTTCCTTAACTACGTTGTTAAATTTGTTGTAAAGGTCTAAAACAATATCATCCGAAAGGCTGTTATGCAGAGAATAGCATTATATTACAACTGTCTTGGGGTTTCCTTTGAAGGTGGCAACAGTAATGCGCTCATCAACTATTTTTACAGAGTGAAGTAGAGGAAGTAGTTTTATACTGATGGCAAGGCCGACCCCATGAACTGAAGCACCACGGTCACTGTGCACAGGTGATGCAGTGAATAAAGTAAGTTGCTTTGAGATTACGTGCGACGGTATTAAACTGTATGAATCAGACTGTACAAAGCAATGTTCTTGGATGCAGGTTACAGATATGTTGTAGTCAATCATGAGTTTGTCATGCTCAGCTTGTGATGATGTAGATTAGAGAGTTCTACAATGAAGTATTGCCATTTTCCAAGACTGGCTAGGTCTGACAAAGCCTTTTTTCAGTCCTAAATTGAAGTTTGACCGTTCTGTAACAGAATTGAGGTCAGACATGTCATGAAATACAATAACAGTATCATCTGACTGATTGAATGGCTGATTAGCAAGGGCTTTAACCTTGGTGCTATCAATAAACTTAATCATGCTTTATCTAATGGCTGAATATAGTATGCGGTACGCCACACCTGCATACAGCAATAGCTCGCTAACTGAACCAGTTGACCCTGACCGTTGACCAAGATGTTCTTGCTTTCATCATCGTATGCATTCCACCGTTGACGCGTATGAGTTCATCTGCTGAAAACTACACAACCATCATACTGCTTTGCATGGTTTCACCGTAACCCTGGTAGGGTGGCTATGAGGGGTATTAAGACTTACCAAAGGTCAAACCCAAGACTATGGAGTGAAAGGATGTATCATTTGCCCTATTCATGAGCTGTCTGGCATTGGCCAGGGTCCCGTGCCGTACTCGAGTCACTGTTCCCACCCTGATTGTGTTCTCATAACAGAGACGAACACATCCTGAAGTGTTTTTTATTCCTTTTATACCACAGCCTTAAGATTCCATTTTTTCCTTTATTAATGACTGAGACATCATACTTTAAACCATTTACATATAGTTGCATTTAATGTTATGAAACATCTGTGAAACAAGTTAGTTCCTGTTATTACTTAGGTTTGAGCAGCTAAAATGTTGTTCCATCACCAGCAAAAGTGCAAATTCCTCCGTCCTAAAGACTTTCCCATGGCAGAAACTTACCGTTACAAAGCACTGACACTGGAAACTCCTTCCATAAAATGTAAAATAACCAACTAACAAAAGCCAAACCAATGCTAGAGCTGCTGTTATAGAAAATTAACACCTTCTAACCAGTTCGATTTGAGAAATGCAAAAAAAAAGCAAATATCTTTCTTTTCACTCTATTATAAAGCAAGGACAATGTGTATCAAGGTGAATTTGTTTTTAAATTTAGAGATTGATGCCCTCAGCAGGACTGTCATCTCTAATTCCCATCCCGTCCTACTTCTCTGGCAGTATTTAAATGTGAGCCACACACACTTTTTCCGCAGTGCTTGTCCTCTCCAGAAGGCCCAGAGTGGAGGAGACCACTGGATCGATGAGGGTTACGGCACCGCAGTGCTTCCAATATGGCTGCCTGGGCTTATGGCTCATCCATCACTGCTGCCACAAGAAGTTTGATTAAGCTAAGGGTCCTAACAGGGCTCTGTCCTCGCCTTGGGGATTTATGATCGGGCCCTGAAGGGACACTTCCTCATGCAATGTAATGATACGCAGCCAAGCATGCTGGGGGAATAGGGCCAGGAAGGTGGAGTGTTTTCTTTGTGCCCGCAAGTGTGATTTAGTATGAGGGATGACATCTTATTTCTGCAGTAGCCAGAGGGAACTGGTTATATCCCAGTCAGAGGTATTTAATACTACTGATGTCTATTGTTGAATTCTTAGATCTGATTGGTCAGAAGCTGATGATTTACTTTTCTATATGCAAAGAGAATCTGAAGATTAATTGCCAGTCTCCTGTGTAGTGTAGTGACTCATCTTTGCTGAATTTATAACACTCGGTATGAGCAAAAGGGCTGACATTGTTCTCTGTTGTAAACACATGCAAAGTAAATAGATATTAGGTTAAATACATGCTGCAGTATTTAAAAAATGAACTAGATGAACAAAATTGGAGTGATATGATCTCTTTTGCTCTACTCACTATTTTCATCAGATAAACATGACAGTAATATTTGGATTATCGGAGTACTTACAGTCATGTAATAAAAGGAACAGTGTGAAAATATTTCTAACTTTCTCCGTGTGACAAAAAGAGAGAAATAATTTATGTGTATATTTTGTGTTATTATAGTACACATCCTAAATCTTCATGATGACAAATATTTTGATGTTTTTCATCGTCACTGTTTTCCCATAGACGTGGCAACTTATCTACTGGCCGCTTTTCCTTTGGTGTATGACTTGCCAATTCGATAATCTCCTTATTTCTAATCCTTGATTCTGGGGATCAGAAAAATGGAAAAGAAACCAGAACCAACTCATGGTTTTGCATAAGCCTTTTTAAGCATGTGTCTGACTCATGTTACCATTAATAATTGTCTTCAGGAGACATCTTTTTCAAGGTATAAAAGGACAAAGAGGTTCTTTCCAGCCACAGTACTGAAAAAATACTGTACTTGGATTGGTCCATTTAGGATGTGTTTACACACTTGGCCTAGATTCTTTCACAGTCTGCACCCAGGACTGATTCTGGGGGAGTTTGGTAAAGAGGCGAATAATCATTGGTTTGCTTTTACAGCTTAGCAAAGTGGAGGTGCTAGGTTCATTCATTTACTGGTTATTTAGCTCATCCAGCTGTAGGCCAGGCTGGATGAGCTTATGCGATCATGCATTGTCCGTCATCGTCCATCCACAATTTACAAAAATCACTCCTCCTCCTACAGGATTGATCGGATTTCGATCAAACTCACATTCAATGTTCCCCAGGTGGGTGTGCATAAAACCTATCAAGATGGTGGCGCCACTTGTCATATTTACAATTTTATGGGTGTCTGAAATTTTTGGGTGACTCATCACACCAACCAATACTGTTCATAAACTGCTAGGATGTTTTCACTGAAACTCACCCAGAAGACTCTAAAGACAAATACCAACAAGAGTTGTTCACCAGGTGGCACCACCTACCATGGATGAGGCTACAGAGGGGTCATGTGCAATTTTATGAAAATTACCCCTCCTCCTACAGGAGTGGTCAGATTTTGATCAAACTCATGTGGAATGTTCCCCAGGTTGGTATGTATAAAAGTTGTCAAGGTGGCGGCGCCACCTGTCATATTTAACAGTTTATGGGCGTTTGAAAATTTTGGGTGACTCATCACACCAAACACTACTGTTCGTAAACTGCTAGGAGGTTTTCACTGAAACTCGCCCAGAAGACTCTAAAGACATATTCCAACAAGAGTTGTTGACCAGGTGGTGCCACCTACCATGGATGCAGCTACACAGGGGTCATACGCAATTTCACAAAAACCGCTACTCCTCCTACAGGATTGATTGGATTTCAAGCTCACACACAAGAACAGTGGCCGGTATGAGCTACAGCCTCATTGGAGCTTTTTTTTCCTTCTTTTCCTTTGGTACCAAGCCTCAGACACCTGTAAACATAAAGCTGTTTTTAGAATTTTTTTCTTTTTTTTGCTATTCTCTCAATACAAGCAACCGCCCGACAAAGGTGAGTTAATTACAGCGCTCCAGTGCTATGAAAGTCTGGTTTTAGCCTATATGTTAATAAGGCATTCTGTCTTCTCTGTTCATCATAATAACCCTTTCCCTGCCATCATGAAGCATGAAACAGGATGTGATGTTACAACTTGAACCAATCATGTTTCTCAGATGCAGTGGAGGGCGCCACGATTTGGTGGAAGTGAGCCTCAGACCACTGTAATCATCAAGTCCAGGAATGGTTCTCTGGGCTGAAAAATAGCTTTCACACTTGGTCTGGAAAAAAAAATACAAGCATTAAAACACCGCAAGGGAACAAATGACCAGAAGCTTGCATGCTCCTGGTTCCAGAGTCCAATTTCAATCACCTGCTGCCTCTGTGTATTATCCAGGAGTGGAGCTAACCAAAGCAATTTAAATCACAGCCAACTCAAAGCCTTGTAAAGCCTGAAAGGACCGTCTTGTCTCAATGATTGGCTGTCTAAAGCTAAATGACTGTGCCGAGAGAGAAAGCCGGATCTGATGGAGAATTTACAGTAGAGGCAGGAGCAGGAGCATCGTGTTCCACCATTGAGAAACTCATTCCCCATTTCAATCTCAATAGAGTCTCTCTTGGGCACCGTTGGTGTCAATGCAGAGAGCATGCCCTTCCCAGGCCTGTAAATAAGTCTCTCTTTAGCGCTCCCTTTTCTTTTGGTCTTGCTTAGTCTTTATTTATTTCCCCGTCTCTTTCTTTTTTCACTGTCTACCCTTCAGTCTGTCCTAGCTGCTTGTACATTATCCATTAAATTTTGGCTGCAGTCCTGAGCCATGATTTGACATTTTCTCACACCAAGCCCCCCCCAACTCTCTCACTGTCTAGCTGTCTCTCTCTATGTGTCTCTGTCTACCCCCTTCCCTATTAGGACTGCATAATACGGACAAAGACAGCATATGGTGATTATACACATACATACTAATCACAATATGGCTAACGATGTCACAGGGAAAGAAAAAAAATCTTGTGCATGTAAATATTTCAGGAAATGTTGCCCATATACCAAAACAGCTCCAGGATCCCAAGTTCAATCCTGAATTTAGTTACTGTGCATGTTCTGACTTTTGCAAGTTCTCTCCAAGGTTGTTGAGGTTCTCTGGTTTCCTGGTAGGTGGATTGGTGATGCTAAATTGACCCTCGGTGTGAATATGTGTAGGTGTATCACTATCTGCATCTTTTTAGTGCTTTGAATATTTGTATTTGGTTTTGGAGTAAAACCTGAAGTGGGGATGACTTAAACCTGGAAGATTGTTATTTAATTAAATTTGAACCCTGCCACTATGCCCCTGTAAATCTGACAAACCCCAATAAATCTGACAGTTCCTCAACCTCAGCTACATCACATGAGTACATAATTGGTCTGAACAGAGATGTACGTGTGGGTCATTCTAGAATTCGAAGTACATTTCGCATCTCCGAGATAAACCTTTTGTTATTTTCTACAAAAGAAATCTTTACTGAATCAGTTTTGAACAATAATGCAAATTATGACAAACTTTCATCAATAGCAATGCTTAATGTACATTTTAGACCCAATTTATCCATAAAACATTAATTAAATGACTCCCACCCCTCCCCCACTTTATTGGCCGTCTTCAATTCCTGATTCATACGTTCAACTCGAACACACATGAAGTGATTCACTCGAACAGTATGTTTTTTGGGGCTTAACTGTTATAAAATCAATTGCATAGAAAGTCTATGTTCTGTATAATGTGAAATTTCAGTAATAATAAAAAAATGATCCATCCCAATGTTCTTGTCAACTCTGTTTATACTGTAACTCTGTTATAAAACCGCACAAAATCCACAAAGACTTTTAATAACACGCATGACACCCGCACCAAGCGATGTCACTTCCTCTGGTGGGAAACTTCAGAAAGGCAGTGAGGTATGTTATGTTTCTTCTGTCAGGAATTTGAAGAAAATGTTGAGGATTTTATACCGACAGTAGAGTCATTATTCGTCAAATCTGTTATTGTGATACTGAAGTGAATTGCACTTATTTTTTTAAAAACAGTAATATGATTAAAATCAATAAAATTCTGTTTCTAGACATGTCACATGGTAGCTAGTTTGAGGTTAGCGTGTGGAGTTAAGACACAAAATGGTGGGAAATGTCAACTCTGTTGCCGTCGATTCTGTTCATGGATTGCCCGGTTTAACGAGAACAGAGCTGACGACGACTTAACAGAGTCGACCCTTGAAACGTACCCGCAGTTATAGAATGGGCCGTGTGTATGCCTGAGAGATTTTTGTAGTCGAATTGAAACTGCCGCGACCCTAAGTGTGTTACTGAACCAAGTCAGGAACTTCCAGTCTGACCGCTCGTTTGATTTAAAGTAAAAACCTACATCTTGTGTGACTGTCCTGTAGAGTCCCAGTCCCAGAAAAGTTTCTGGCAAGCTTTCTAAAAACAACAACAACAACAACGTGGAATAATACACCTCCTATTCATATCCATAGTTTTCCCCATTTAGAACACAGGATCTGTGAATGAATTCACAAATGAACGAACATCACTTGTAGAAGCTTTTTTTTTTGTCAATGATATAACTTCAACTCCCACTAAACTTTTGTCTGAAGCCTTTGTGACTCTTCACAATAACAAAACTGTGGTGTATTAGAGAGCTCAGCAGACTTCTGCCATATTAATTTTGCAAAGAGCAATACAGAGATGCATATTAACAACCAATATATCGTGCAACTGTTTATTTTTGTTTTTCTCTCTTTTTCCTGGAGGCAGTTTTTTTTCTTTCTGTCTCTCTCTCTCTGGCAGCTTATCTGTTCTCTATGAGGCTCATGTCCTGCTGTCTGGCAGAATATTCTCTCCCTCTCTCTTTCTCTCTGGCATCTGGTTACTGTGCCCACATGATGCCCGTGTGATGCCCGTGTGATGCCCGTTCAGTGGCACTGGGCCCTCTCCACATGCATAATGGATGGGCTACATAAGCTGTCTTCACACTTGCCTTCTCGCTGCCAAGAGCTGGGCTGGCGAAACACAAACAGGCAAGCAATGTGTTCAGGAAGCCAAAAGCAAACACACACACACACACACACACACACACACACACACACACACACACACACACACACACACTGTCATTGCTCCTATGTATCTTTTTAACAAGCTATGGCCTGGCTGTCATGTGCCCTGCAGCTTATTTACACTGTCGTATAAGAATAACTTAAAGGAGCAATATGTGCTTTTTAGAACACTGTTTTATCAGGTAGTAGAGGGCCTGAAAAATATAAATCAAAGCCTGATTTTAAGAAACTAGGAAGTTCAATTCCATTGAAATTTTGGAAATGACAGTATTTCTGAGGTATCTTTAAAATTCTGTGATTATTTCAGGTCTAAGAACACATTTCAACTTTACAAACTGTACCTTTAAAGCTGCAAACAGGGTGTGTGTGTGTGTGTGGGGGGGGGGGGGGGTTGGGGGCAGGGGTTTGG
>JAPFFA010000016.1:34689879-34700013 GCA_026153275.1 Sciades herzbergii
CCGTAGTCAGCTGGGATAGGCTCCAGCTTGCCTGCGACCCTGTAGAACAGCATAAAGCGGCTAGAGATAATGAGATGTTCAATTGATCATAATAAGCAGCAAGATTTCAAAACAAAGGATGGCAGCACACAAACGAATCACAAGTGCTATTATGTATGTAATATGTGATCGTCCATCACTCCAGACATTATCTATATTGCTTATTTTTCAGAATCATGGGATACATGATCATGAGGAAAAGAATTATCCATGGGAAAAAAATCTCATCCAAAAAATAAAACCAAGTTGAAAATTAGCCTGAATCATATGTATGAAATCTTCATATAAAATATGAAGTATTTTACAATGAATCACATCACATTACAGGCATTTAGCAGATGCTGTTATCCAGAGTGACATAGAGCGACCACACACACACAGCAGTAGGTACCATTTTTATGATAGTCTTTAGTATGACCCAACTGCAAGTAGAACTCATGATCTCTCGATTGAGAGGAAGACACACTAACGACTAGGCCAGCTCGTGGTCTCAGTGGATATACACCTTGTCAAAAGTTTCTTCACTATTGCCTGGGGAACAGTTGGGGGTTAGGTGCCTTGCTCAAGGGCACTTCAGTCATGGATTTTCCTGCTGGTCCTGGGAATCAAACCAGCAATCCTTTGGTCTAAAGGCTGCTTCTCTAACCTTTAGACCATGGCTGCCCCCAACCACCCAACCTATATTATGCAATCTGTTGAATGTTTTGTTATATATGCAGACATATAGAATCTAGAATGTCACATCAAACACTACGATAATATGCCCTATTTTTACACTGCTAGTTCAAACAAGTCATATAGTAGCCAAAGCAACTGCCCACAAACCATTTAAACTATGCTCTTGGTTCAATTGTCCCTTTGTGAAAACCTTGCATGTAGAACCCTCCAACAAAGTGCTTCCCTATCAGAATCATTCCAAGTAGAACCGTTTTATTAAGTTAAGAATCCAGCCAATTGTGAAAAACCCCTGAAGAACTGTTTGACAAGGTGCATATCCATTGAGACCACGAGCTGGCCTAGTCGTTAGCATGTCCGCCTCTCGATCGAGAGATCATGAGTTCTACTTGCGGTTGGGTCATACTAAAGACTATCATATAAATGGTACCTACTGCTGTCTGGCAAGGCACACTGCAATACATACTGTATGTGAATGGGGAGTCAAACTCTCATGGTTATCAGAGGACCAGCCCCCCACTGTAACCCTAGCTGAATAGGCGAAAGGCTGAGGGCTAGAGAAGTGGAGATCAGCACTGCTCAATGTGCCTTAAGGGCCTGGTTAGTACTGGGACAGGAGACTGCCTGGGAAGACCAAGTCCTGGCATGGGAAGGACTGTGACTTTAACTTTTGATACCCATCGAGGATGGCTGTAGGGGTTTTGAAGGGCAATCTGTCTTCAAGACCTTCAGCATACCGGGCATCGTTGGAAGGGAGAAGAGGAAAACCATCAGCAATATCTCAGAGGCTGCTGAAAGGGCCTCACTATGGCTTTGGATAAAGAGAGGTGGGACATCAGGAACAGCTTAATGCTACTTGAACTTGGCAAGGTCGCCTGGGCAATGGTGCATGATGTTGAAAGACCCAAAACACCCGATGAAGCCAGAACCATCACTAATGGTGTGTTCAAGAGCATTGCAAGGTGTATGCACACATCAGCACAGTAGAACTGTTTTAGGAAGTTAAGAAACCTTAATCATCCAACTGAAGAAGCTTTTTTTCTCTAAAAGTATAGTCTTTGTGTTCTTTGTCTAAGAATCAGACATCTCTTTCACTCAGTGCCTCTCCTTTCTGAAATATCAAAGTGATTTTCCATCCAGAATGCAAAAGAACTGATATCTTTTTTTGTCTCATTATTTGCTGTCTGTCGACCATAGCAACAGCCTTCTCAGAGTACTTACAAACCTAATAGCGCTGTACACTGAGGCTCTCATTCACTAAACAACAAATGCTCTTATCATCATCATCATCATCATCATCACTGATGCAATCATTAAGTATGACAACCATGATTCACAAAGGATGCAAGCAATAGAAGTAAAATGTTTGTACGTACAGTTTGCACATGTTCTGAATATAAGCAGGATTTGTCAATGATCAGTGTTACACCTACTCCCTGGGCATGCAAGTAATACACAGCAAAACAATATACTGTACATTATATTGTCTAAAACTTAATTTTCAACTGATAATCCATCTCCATATTGCATGGTGTTCGATTGTTGTGAACTTTATGACAGATGGATTGACTGTGTGGGCTTTGCTGCTGATAAAAATATAGAATATTCTTTCAAAAGAAAGTCTGACTTGAACCTTACACCAAGTACGGAGCAGCACTTGTTCATCGGAGTTATTTATTATTGCAGAAGGGCACATGTACTTACTAGCCTCTGCCACCATGTTGGAAATGCTAAAATACAGAGGCCAGAACATACAGGTCGTCATCTTCCCTGAACAGACTGTTTCCATAGGAACATACAGTAGTTGTGCAAAAATGTGACCGGCACATCATAATTATGAGCCGATTGAGATAACTACAGAGGTAGGACTCGTTTATAATGTGAAGAGAACACTGCAAGGAAAAAAAGTCATATATTGAGGACTACTCCGAGCTCTTTCTTTATTTTAGGGACGTTTTTAAAGGTGTTCTGTAATTGTCCGCTATGTCATGTCTTGCAGCAAGAAAAAAAAATCCGTACTTAGTTTAGCTTGTTGATGCATGTAACAGAAAGAAAGGCAAAATCTGGGATTTGTGCAGGAGTGACACTCTGTCATGCAGAATTTTTTCAAGCTCTGCAATGTAGAAAGGCCTTTAGGGGAAAGCTTTTAGATTTGGAGACAAAATGCAGACACAATCCCTCCCCCAAAGACTAAGACATGGATGCACATATACAACACACACACACACACACACACACACACACGGTCTTCTGTCACTTTTTGACAGGTGCTTCCACCACCCCCAGCACCCCACCCCACAGGTGTGTGTGTATTTTAGTATGTGCTGATTAGGGTTGGTGTGCTGGAATGTAGAACGCCTACATCACATTTTGCTCCTGTGTGTCCTTGCCCCAAAACGTAATGGGTGTATGTGATGTTCCTAATCTGCCAAAAAAAGTTTTCTGTCATCTTCGAGCCTCTTTTGCATTCATGCTGGAGGGAGGGAGCGAGAGAGCGAGAGAGTGAAAGAGAGAGACTACTTTACAACTACTTTATACAGTAGTGTATCTTATGACTCATCTTCATGTTTTAGCCCAGTCGTATTTCAGTGTTTTTTAGCTGAGCTGTGCAGATGTAGCTATAAATCTGGAGTATTCTCAACTTCTGTTCCAAACAACTGTCATGAGCGATTATTCACTTAGTATGACTAATATTCATAGGTGGAAATTTCTGCATGTAAATCTTCAGTTAGCAATGTGTCCTCTTTACAGTTTTTTTTTTTCCTTGAGAAGTTGCAATGTGTTCTGTAAGAATTTCAATCCGGATTAACAATTCTCTATATGAGCATGTTGTGGTCTGGGATTACCGTCTCTCAAATGCCTGGAATCAGATAATCACAGGGGAAAATACACAAAAGAATCACAAAAGATTTCCAGCTGCACATGCTTTGAAGTCTGTCAAACATGTATAGAGAGGGGCTTCACAGAAGGGAAGAGTTATTTCGAAAATCCCCCCTTGTACAAGAATTGTGCTTCCTTCCCACCCTCCCTCCTTCCCTATCTCTCCGTCTCCCGCTCATGTTAGATCCTGCCTGCTTTGGCGGTGCTCAAAACCCCACCTCCTCTCTCTCTCTCTCTCTCTCTCTTTTTCTCCCCTCCCCATCTTGGGCCGTGTGGAATCCTGGCTGTGTTTAATTGGCGAGTGGCAGGCGGGCTTGAGAGACAGAGCAGGAGTGTGGGAGATCTAAGGAAGCAATTGGGACTCACATGGAGAGGCAACTGCTCTCACTGGCTTTACGAGCTGTGACTCTGACTTTCTGAAACAGAGAGAAAGAAAGAGGAAAAAGGAGGAAGAAACTCAACAGAGAGGCGGAGAACCAGTGAGCTTAAGTTTGGGAGGGGGTGAATTGACTCAGAATTTTTTTTTTTTATACAGTCAACAGAGAAAGGTTAAGGATATGGAAAGAATGGACGGGAGAGATAGAGAGAGGAAATGACAGAAGGAGCTACAAAGTGCAAACAGAATGACGGATAGGTACAGGAAAGGCTGCAATGGAGTGAGAGATTAGGGGGGGGAGGTGGGAGAGAAAGAGGCCCACCACTGGAGAGAGGGCAACAGCACTGACTGCATACGGGAAATGACAGAAGTCAAGGAGAGAGAGGTAGAGCGGGAAAGTGAAAGAGAGAAAAGAGGGAAAATAAGGGGAAGTTAGAAAGGGGGAGGTGAGTCTTGAAAGAGAGAGAAAGAGAAAAGTGGTGGAGGAGAAGTTGAAAGAAGCAGCATGTGAGAAAAGGGAACAGAATGGGGAAAAGGAGAGAAAGACGGTAGAGAAGTGAAATAAAAAGACCTGCGCAGATGAGAAAAACAGCCTTAGTGAATGGCCTGGGTGGGGAAAAAGAGAGGAGGTAACTGGTTGTTTTGTAAGTCATCAGCCTGGGCGGCTTTTAGTCTCCTACTGCTATGCACTCAGAGAAGGCAGCAAAAGGACAACGTGCCCTCCATCCAGCCCAGGACTACTGCCACCTCTGCCTACACCAGGGACCAGTGTTAACACATCACAGGCAAGAGCTCAGTGATGGGCAATACCCACCTCTGGAGCCAAGTCTAAGGTCACACGTGTGCAGGGAGGACTTGCCTCTACCCTTTCCTCTTGATCTGGAAACACTTGAGGACAGGACGGGGAACCATAACCATCATGACCTGCAGAGGCGGCAGATCTACTTGGGGCCAAACCACTACACTGTGTCTGAAAAGTGCAGTCCACCATGCTACTTGTGGAGGGAGGTGAGGGCATCTAGATGGGACCCCTGGCTTCCCCCATCAACATGTGTGCAGGAGAGATCGGCACTGGGACATCATGGGCAGGAGGTTACTGATGGGCGAGTGGCAGGCAGGCTTGGGAGACATAATGACTGTGGTTCTGGGAGGGACTGGTACCATCATGAGCTGCCACACCTCCTCAATGGTGGCCCCATGCTGGCAAAGGTCAGGAGCCAGCGGTACTACAAGGAAGCACGGAATGTGTCAGAGGAGCATCACTCGGACTGTGTGAGTGTGAACTATCACCAGAATACACATCTACCAGAGCTAGAATGGGACAATACACATAAATTTGGATACAATGGGCACTGTGAAAGGAGGCATGTTACTTTTGAGGGTCACGATGATGGACACATGGAGAATAATGGACCAGCCAGTCCTATTCAGAACCATTGTAATGGAGCTAAGGCATTCTTTTCAACTGAGGTTCCCCAGACCAAGTTTATAGTCTCCAGGAAATCAGGACCTAAGCTGCCAGTGAGTGGAGTCCATGGTAGAGAGACTGAACTGGGTCAAGCAGACAGGTCAGAGGTAGGGGGGAGCCGGAGTAACCACAGGAAGAGCCAGGGAACAGTGCGTGAGCAGATCAAACAAGTGGTGACAGAGTTAGAGGATGTGCTCAGCGGTCTCAAACAGGTTCAAATGGAGATGAAAGAGGTAAGAGGAGCAATGATGAGTTAAATGGACCTTTTTGTTTTAATAGTACACTGTTGTTGTTAGTAGTACATAAAATATTTTGTGCAAGGTTTAGTTTAGAAACCACTCAAGAGGTTTCTAAGTTGCTACTACAAGTGTGCAGTAATGAATGGCTATTATTTGCACCGCCCTCAGCAGCCAGATTTTCCTTTTTATAGTCTTTGATGCATGAAAAAGTGGGACAGTGGTAGCCCAGGGGTTCAAGTTTTGGGCTAGTGGTCTGAAAATTGAAAGTTCAAATCTGGGGACCACCAAAGAGCCATTGTTTGGCATTGAGCAAAACCCCTGATACTCAATTACTCAGCTCTCTGTTTGCACTGTATCTTGTCCCAATTATAACTTGCTTCATACAACTGAATAAATGGAAATGTACTATACAGTCCATATTGCCCTTATTGTTAGTATTAATCTTGACATTGTTTCAGATCTTTGTAAGAAGGAGCCTTGTTAGGTAAAACCCTAGCCATCATTAGAACAATATCCAGTGCCAGCTTGTGTTGATGACCTTTAACTGTATTTTTTGTAAGACATCTTGGTAAGGAATTCAGTGTTACAACTACAGAAAGATAAGGTACCATGGAATTCTTTAGAACATGAGCTTAAGCCAAAACAAGCAGGAAATAAAGCATATACATGTAGATGAGATCAAAGCCTCTCCTTGTTACATGGTATGGGGCATCAGTGCTGGAAATCTTTAGGTAGTCTTAATGGACATCTTAATGTATCTTTATCTGGGTAGGGTATTAGAGATCTGGGCCGGAGAATAAAAGGAAATCACAGCCGCTGTAGAGGGCTATTTTAACTTCAGAAAATTTGAGTATTACTCTTTTAAGAGGGTCTCAGTCTGAACATTAGAAAAGGAAGCACCATAAAAATCAATAACTAAAGATACCTATGTGCTATGTAGATCTGCATTAGTAGTAATGGACTACATGAGATGAAATGGTAAATTATTTAGAACTGGGTGCTACGTTGAAATAGACGTCCTTTAGTTGCGGTCTAAATGTCAGTTAAGTGGCTGGGGGTAATTTTAGGGAATCAGATTAAAAAGAACTACCTGATGAGTTGCTGAGACCTGGTGGGTTGAAACGGTAGGGTGCAACCTTTGTTTAATGATGTCTAGTTGAGAAATTGTTGGGTAAAGCTATTTAGAATCCTTTCAAGTACGTTGTAAATGGCCTTGATTTACGAGCGCATTAGACATAAAATTTAAATTTAACAAGCAGTGATCCCACAAGCGGTAGGTCCACTAGGAAGAATTTAGCCAACATTCTCAAAATACTCCATAGCTGAATATAACGAGCGAGTTGGCTAACACTTTTGCCTAATAATTCCACTTCTATGTTTCAAAGCCACTCCACAAATCTGGGCTGCACATTGAATAATCCTTTAAGCATATTTTGGATCATCCATTTTCAACAACTGTGTTTGTCTGTGTAGGTGGTCCAACAGATTGATGTTCTGACTTCCAACATTGACCTGGGAGAGGAGAAGCAAGGCCCATTGAATGGTCTGCCACAGGAATCCATGCACCAAGCCAACCGTATTGGAGTTGTGGCACTTGTCCATAATGCAAACAGAGATGCAGAATCACCACAAAGACACAGCACATGTGCTAGTGTGAAATCACAGACCACTCGTTCCCTGTCAGACCATAGCTTGGCTGGTGCGAGTTTCTGTCTCCCTGACAGCCATTCTACCACAAAGATCCACACAAACCCATCCTCTCATGTTCACGGTTGGGTGACTGTTGAGTCTGTAGACAGCAGCCGGATGAATCATACGTCTGCTCTGGAGATCCAGAGGACAAAGAGCACTGCCAATGGAGACTGCCTGCGAACCAGACCTCCTAGAGTCAAAGTCAAAGAGCTCCAGCATCCAAGAAACAGAACAGATCATAAAAAGAATCCTGACCCTCCTTATCCTCTAACACAGATCAGCTTGGCTAAAACTCAGAGACCCCCACCATACCCACAAAATGGACTGGTCAAAGTACCCTCAAAGGATTCACATGTCTTGAAGGCACCTCCTTACCCTGGAAAACAGAAACAGATAAGCTCCACCATGGTGTAAAGGTGGGGTGACAAGGGAAGTTCCACTGGCTCAGGGCTGTGATTGCACTCATGAGGACAACACATACCCACACACACAGACACACAAAGAACGTAAATAGGATGTTTTTTCCCTCAGCATCCACATGGTTAGGTAACACAGGGTGAGTGGACAATGGGCGCTCTCGATTTTCATTAAGAATAAGTAGTGTTTGCATTTGTGTGTGTTGCCATAGTTCTTAACTGCTTCAGGGGCAAATGTGCGTACACCATAATGTATGACATTTATTTGTAAAGCAAATTGATTTGTAAAAAGTACTTGGCCAATATTGAAAGAGGAACAAAAAACCATCAACATCACCAAGACTCCTACTCCTTTAGTCATTCATTCTGGGAAGCAGAAGGGGGTTGTTGAAGGTGAATCATTTCTACAGAAACTGAAACTGCCATTTGAGAAAACACACACATTTGCCTGCTAAAATGGTTCTAATGTGAGTCATGAACGATTTGTTCCATCTGTTTGCCCGTAGACTGTGCTTTGGGTTCTTAGGTTTCTGTTTGTGTTGTTGTTTTCCTGCATGCTGAAGTCAGTGGTGGTGAGTACTGTTTATTTCAGACCTAATCAACTCAGGCGAGTGTGAAGATTGGCTCATTGAGGGCCCTGGAGCATGCAGCTTTTCCATATTATTCATCAATCCTGCATGCAATCAAGCGTGTTTCAGAAACATTAAAAAAATAATGGATTATTTACGGTATTTATGAGTCAAGAACAAGAGTGCACAAAGGAGCATGAAGCGATACTAATGTTCTGCTTTAGTTTAAGTGTTTGTTGACGAGTCACATGACTTATGATGGATGAGCTTGTATGATGAACATATGGAAGTGTATGTTTTTAGATTAGAGGATCACGTAACGATCTACTGGTGCAATCACTTGGAAAGTATTTGGTGTGTTTCAGCTTAGCAGTGGCAGGAAATGGTGATTTTTAAAAGCTAAACATTTATCTTGCATTACTCTGGTTTTAGTCTTCAAACTTTTGAAACAATCCTGTGTGTACAGGAAGAGCCTGATTTTTCCTCTGCCATGTTTTGAAAACAGTGGTTGAGGTTTGGCAGATCACATACTGCTTGCCATCCTCTTGTGGATGGAATGTGCTACGACGAGCTATTTTTCTTTCTCCAGCCATGTTTGAGTCAGTCTGGTTTTGATTAGACGCCACCTGGCTCAGTGACGGACTGAATGAAGCGGCTTTGTATAGTATTTGCATTGCAAAATGGCAGCTGCCTACAGCTGGGAAGACGCATGACGTACCTCAACACCCAAAGCAGGAAGCATCGAGACGTAAACATGAGCTAAACAAATGCTCTGTCCACACATCCATCCCAGCAGATGTTTTAATAAAACTTGCTTGGAGTGGACAATCAGTGTCCAGTGACCTTCGACCAGATAAAGAAACTGGTTTTGAATCTTTAGGCCTCACCAGTGACTCCCTTTGCAGCAGTGGCTGCTATGAACATTTCATTATTTCCTGGTGGTATTCATTAAAATGCAATCTAACTTCCCACAGTCTGACAGGAGACCAGCATGGTGTGTGTGTGTGTTATACTGTGTAGCCCACACAGACTATAAAGTCAACATGGTTATGAGTGTCTGAGCACATGGTGCTCTGCTAGCCTGACCTGACTCTGGTTTATTGAGTTAACATTCCAAACGTCCCAGGATCTGGTATGTTAAATACTCTGCGAATTGTCACTTGTGTCAAACCAGAGACAAAAAAATCCTTCCGCTGTACCATTATTTAGCTTCGTCATTGCCCTCTGAATCAGTCAATAAAGAGATTAGGACATCTAATTTCCATGTCAAGTAAAACCAGCACGACTAATCAAAGTCCAGTCCAGTGCAGGGCAACAAAACCGTATCAACCTTCGTCTACTTTTTATATGAGCGCTGTAAAAAAAAAAAAAAGTACCTGAAAGCTTAAGAGACAATAAAACGAGAGGGCATTTTATTTCAGAGTGCTGTGTGAATAATAAACGCTGTCTTTCATAAATCCTTGGCTTGATAACACTGCACTTATTTTCACTCTGGACTCACTGAGATGTACAGACACTTAGGGCCCTTCCACATGAGTAAGTTTTTGTCGAATCTGCATAAATACTTTATCGTTTCAGCCTCGCGTCCAGATGGAAATGGCTTTTTCGAGGTGTGAAACCGATATTTTTTGAAAATGGATCCCAGAGTGGGAAAATCCTAAAACACCGGATAGCCCGGAGTCATCTGGACGGTGAATGCGGATTTTTTTCAGAAACAATGACGTATAAGCCCCGCCTCTCTAACCTTTAACCTCAGCCGCCGCCGCTAGACGCATCATAA
>JAPFFA010000016.1:34740804-34751262 GCA_026153275.1 Sciades herzbergii
CCTAACCTGCATGTCTTTGGACTGTGGGGGAAACCAGAGCACCTGGAGGAAACCCACACAGACACGGGGAGAACATGTAAACTCCACACAGAAAGGCCCCCATCAGCCGCTGGGCTCAAACCCAGGACCTTCTTGCTGTGAGGCGATAGTGCTAACCACTACACCACTCTGCCGCCCATACTATTACTCTATTACTCTATTATTTAAAATGTTACTGACTTACTTTAATAACATATAAGTGTTTCTCTGTAGTTAGAAGTTGTCCTGTAATATACAGTATTGGTGACCTGCCCTGAATGTACCCTGTCTCTCACTCAGAGTCAGCTGGGATTGGCTCCAGCGTCACCGCAATGATTGCCAATCCTTAATGGATAAGTGCTATAGATAATGGATGGATGGATGGATGGAAAAGTTTGAAGTCTTTAATTTAGTATTTTCTACTGACAGGAATGTAGATTTTATTTTTTTTTAAAAAGGGGGAGGGAGGCATAACATTGACTTACAGCCGTGTCCCCATGTAGTTATCTTCAGTGTGTCCCACCAGATGACCTCTACTGAAAAAAAAAAGGCATAAGGTTTGCATCTGTTGTAGCTCATAGTCAAATACTTTTACACTGGAAATCACCCAATCCCCCATCTGAACATGCCTGGCTCATAGATGTAATGTAATTTATGAAATTAGAAAAAGCTAAGTATACAATCACTGCCTGTGCACAGATTCTTTCAATCATGACAACCTCTGATCTCATATTTTGGTAAGATTCTGCCTATATTTATATCATGAATGAATGTACAGGATATAATTCCTTGCCACATGTACAGTATCTTAATCCTTAGTGAATACTGTCTATAATACTGTATGCTAGTTGTAGTTCTGCTATTAATGACTAATGAAGGTTGGGGTTCATTATTATTTTTCTGTTTAACTTCTGTCATGGTTATTATTTTAAAAAATATGAGTTTTTTCACAGTATTGTATATTAATAAAAAAAGAAGAAGACAGGGACAAGGATAGAACTGACCCTCAGTAGCCTGCCCCTTTACATGACTCTACATGGTAAAGTGCTTTACCTGATTCTCATTATATAAAAGGCTCATGACGATAAATGTGACCTTCTCCTGCCATTTGAATCCTTTCATACCAAAATTGGGGATAATTTGATCAAGAGATGAACTATTAGTGAACCTTTTTTCCCCCCTCTCGCTGTCTGTGGCACTGGGAAGAATGCCAGTCTGCTTCTCACCTTTCACCCAGGCAGATCTCGTGAGTGCAGGATGGCACCTCGGTCAGGGGAAGTGGGGTGATAGCGGTAGTGGCAGTGATGGCGGGTGTGCATGTATCTGTGAAAGCGAGGGCAGATATATTTCAAGAACCCATTCCTAAATATAACCTGCCTCTCTGCTACCCTCCTCCCAACTGCCCTGAAGTAGGCACTTCAGCTCTCATTACCATGCACAAGATAAGACATGCCCTCTTATCAGCTGGTGGAGGCTTTTTATGTCTTTTTTTTATAGTGTAGGAAAGAGATTTTGTGTCAAAATGAATGAGATTTGATTGAATTTGTATGTAAAATCATTCATAAGTGTTCATACAGCGTATTCACGTTAACATTAACAATACCTCAAACATATAGATTTAGACTCATTGGCCACTTTAATAGGAACTTGTTCTTGATTCTAAGATTCCTGTTCTTGGCTACAGGACTGGAACCCAGTGTGTTCTTCTGCTGTTGCACGCTGAGATGCTTTTCTGCTCAGTTGTAAAGAATTGCTATGAGTTACTAGATCCTTCCTGGCAGCTCAAACCAATCTGGCCATTTTCCTCTGATCTCTCTTATCAACAAGGTGTTTCCACCCACTCAATGTTTTTTTGTTTTTCGCACCATTCTGTGTAAACTCTAGAGACTGTTATGTGTGAAAACCTCAGGAGATCAGCGGTTTCTGAAATACTCAAAGCAGTCCATCTGGCTCAAACCAACACCTATGCCACAGTGAAAGAAAGTCACACTTCGAAAACACGATTGTTCCCATTCTGATGTTTGAAGTCAGTGAACATTAATAACTGAAGCTCTTGATTTGTATCTGCTATGATACAATTTTATGCATTGTGCTGCTGTCAAGTGATTGGTTGATTTAGATAAATATGGATAAAACAGCAGGTGAATGGGTATTCCTAATAAAGTGGCCAGTCGTTGACTGTACATTCCTTGCTCTTGTAACTACATACCTTTCATATCAGTCTCACTATTTTTAAAGCTGTAATCAGTCGTAACCTCTTCCAGCTATGACATTTACAAGATGTTAAGAGTGATTCATTATATGCATGTACTGTCGGTGTATATGCAATCTGTTTTGTGATGTTTCCAAGACAAAGAATAAAAACACAACAAGGAAATCCAATGTCTTTTTCATTGTAAGTGTTTTTTTTTGTTTGTTTACAATTTATGTTAAAAGTCAACAGCTACCCATGCTATACAGCCATTCATCTCTACTCCAGCAGCCGTAGATGCTTTATATATATAGAGCAATACAAAATCGTTGGCATGTCTAAAACAAGTAATTTTGCATTATGATATTTACAAAGTTCATATTCCAGGGTAGAACTGATTTTCTCTTAAGTTACTATTTACAGTTCTGTACACGAGCAACTCCAGGTGGTTCAGCAATGCTGGAAATGAAAACAGAAAACGGTGGTTAAGAATGGAAAGAAATTAAATTGTACAGAATAATAATAATAAAAAAACCCAAACAAATCAAGAATCAGAGCTTCACCTATAACTTATTCAGCAGGGTGTTCTGGAGGTCCTCGTAAACCTGGTTGTAGAGCTCATCCTTCAATTTTGTACCGTCGAGATATTCTGTAGGTACAACATATTAAAAGATGAATGTTAACTATGGATTATTGATGCCTGTTTATATCTGCTGATTGACTAATCACTTACGAATAGGTATGCAGTTGCTCTCCATCTCTTTCCTGTGTTTCAAGTACATGGGCCAGACGTGACCGTCAAACAGACCGGGAGGGTCAGGAACGATGTAGGTTCTTGTGCTATGTGTGGAAACAGTCAACAATGAATAGGCAAATTATTAATCCAAATTTCTCAACGTGACTGATTTATACTATTGGGAGTCGTACCTTCTTCTCCTCTTGCACTCCTCATATGGAATGGTCACATAGTAGCACTTGTCAATGATTTCAATCAGAGGTCTGTTCAAAGAAAGTTCAAAGCTGTAGTATTTTAACCAAGTCGTGTACTAAAGTGTGCTAAAATGCCCAAGAAATGCAAACCCACTTGTAATTATAGAGCAGAAAGCCCTCCACAATGAGTATGCAGAGCTCTCTCTCAGGATCAGACCCTTCGGTTAAAGGAGACAGGGTCACGCCATGAGAGCGAGCAAACTTCACTGGGTTCTCCATCCAGCCTTTTACAGTGTTCACCATGGCCTCCATGTCCAGGGCTGTGATCACTGCAAGGGGAGACAGACAAACAAAGCACGTCTCATAAACCACGATAATGGCTCTATGAAATAACTTTTTTGCCATCTGTATACTTTTTTTAGAGAGAGGTTAATAGTTAATGTTAACATTTATAATCAAACAATATCCATTACAAAGAACTTTTAGGTTTTAGGTTCATGTTACACAAAAAAAAAGGGTAAACAAATATGGTCATGGAAAGATGAGGAATACTTTACTGTCGTTTATTTTTCCTACAGCCGAAAGCCACTCTTACCATCCCATTGTTTAAAGCCGTCCTCCCCGACCTCTATTTGATCTTGGGGCTGCAATAACAGTGACCAATAAAACATTGCTGCAGATCGCACACGCAGTGCTGATCCCACCTGGACATACGATGCCAAGCCCTCAGGCTAAACATGGCTGTCTGGTTCAATTCAGTTCAGTTCAGTTCACGTTGTGTCAAGTAATTTGGTTAACTAAACCACAATCAGGCAGTTAGGCCTTGACTGGAAGTTCAGTGGATCAAATATTTAGGTTTACTGAACTGAATTTGCATGGGTGTAGGAAGCTCAATGCTCAATTTACTGATTATTCATTATGGTTCTGGATAATAAATGATACATTTATTTTTAAATGATGGTATAGTAAATTGGTTTCACCGATAATGAAGAGGTACAAGCAAAATAAATAAATAAATAAACAAATAAACCGTAATTGCTGTGGTGTGTATTGTGTATGCAATGAGTACAGCAAGTACTCACTGATACAACCAAAAAAGTGACATAAATCCAACTCGAACACAAATGAATGTCTCCTACCTCTACATCTATAGAGATATGTGTCTTGTGCATCTAAGGTTAATCAAGAGGTAAAATCGAGACATCCATTTCAAGTGTGTTTGAGGGTGGCTGTCCAGGAGAACACCAGCATAGGAGTGTAAGAACCACATGGAACGGACAACAAGAACACACCCACAAAAACAGTACACATACAAAATAAAAATCCTACAATCCTCACTCTTTACCTGCATGTTCCTTCTGGTCATCCTACACCACCACGTGGTTTGTGGTTTACAATAATCTCCTAACCTTCACTTCAAATTTTTATATACATAAGCAATAAGAGGTGGAGCAAAAGTGCACATCGTACATACCTTAAAAAAGTCATCTTGATGTATAACACAACAATTAGGCAAGATCTTCACCAGCCTGTTAGTCAGGGTGGTTTTCCCACCATTGGTCACACTGAAAACAGGAACAAACACTGATTAGTTCATTCAGAATTAATAATTCATTTATTTCATCAGCTTCCTGAACCCCTGCAGTCAATCAATAGAAACAATTCATTCAATCCTGAAACACCAACCCGCCAATTCCAATGATACACTTCATTCTACAGCCTGTAGGATTTCTCTTGGTCTTTAAAAACGACGTGTGAAAACAAAAGTAAGTCGTAGGAATGCTTTTTCTTCGCTCTTTCCTCCTCCTTTCTCCTACAGTCCCCTCCTCTGTACTATTTCATTGATAGACTTGCCTTTCTTGTGAAATATATAGCCCAGTCTGCTTTGCGTCACTCAGCTCATAGCTCCACCCCTTGTTTCCGCATAACCAGTCATGGTCTATGGAATGTCAGCTCTCGTCCAGTCACAAGCCAGGTCACTGAATTTGCCTGCAGCTGCGCACCTGTTGTCTTTCGTCACACCACGTGGATGGAGACCAAATGAGCCACTGGTCATTAATAACCACACAATGCTATAATGTTGTTTTTTTTTCATTTTCTTTTTTAAGATAAAGCTTTCATGCTAGATATCACGTAATAACTAGAGATACAGTACATGTTCCAGATGTGAGAAAAGGCTTTTGAACCTTATCTGCTGATAAATGATTTAATATCAGGCACATTTACATGTAAGCTATGGTTATATGGTCTACACACACTATGGGTGTGTGGCACTAAGGCAGTCACACTATAGTGCTACACACACACACACACACACACACACACACACACACACACACACACACACACACACACACACACACACACCGATCAGCCATAAAATTAAAACCACTGACAGGTGAAATGAATAACATTGATTATCTCATTACAAAAGCACCTGTCAAGGGGTAGGATATATTAGGCAGCAAGAGAACAGACAGTTCTTGAACTTGATATGCTGAAAGCAGGGAAAATGGGCAAGCAGAAGCATCTGAGCAACTTTGACAAGGGCCAGATTGGGATGGCTAGATGACTGGGTCTGAGCATCTCCAAAATGACATATCTTGTGGCGTGGTCCCGGTATGCTGTGGTTAGTACCTACCAAACGTGATCTAAGGAAGGACAACTGGTGAACCGGTGATAGGTTCACGGGCGTCAAAAGCTCAATGATTGGGGCCTGAAGGCTAGCCCATATAGTCCAGTCCCACAAAAAACTGCTGTAAAAGTGAATGCTGGCTAAAACAGAAAGAAGACTTGGAACAAGAAGAAACCTTTATTTGTCACATGCACACTTCAAACACAGTGAAATTCATCCTCTGCATTTAACCCATCTGGGGCAGTGAAAACACACACACCCAGAGCAGTGGGCAGCCACACCAGAACACCCAGGGGTCCAGTACCTTGCTCAAGGGCACCTCAGCCCAAGGCCACCCCACATTAACCTAACTGCATGTCTTTGGATTGTGGGGGAACCAGCGTACCTGGAGGAAACCCATGCAGACAACATGCAAACTCCACACAGAAAGGTCCTCGCTGGCCACTGGGTTTGAACCCAGAACCTTCTTCCTGTGATGTGACCATGCTAACCACTACACCACCGTGCTGCCAAGGTTTCAGCTTTTGTAGATTGTGTGAAATTCATATTGCATTAGAGAGTATTTACCTCTTATCCCCTTATACCACAACATTAGTTTCTCAGCTTGTCACCTATACTGGTCTTTGGGCTTCACGTTTTCTGTCATTATTTTTTGCAGAGAGACATGAGACATTGTGGGACATATGGGACATTATATTGGGAGACTTGGGACATAGTGGGGAGACATAGAACAAAAATGAAATGCCTAGATTAATCCTACATATTTAATTTTCATTTATTATCAAAACATGTAACATATGAACTTTATGAACACGCAATGCTGATACAGTGATAGAAAAATGCCAGTTTACCCAAAACCTGACAAGACCAAACAGTTCCATTCTCAAGAAGGAATGAAATGAGCTTAATCCTCATGCAGGGGCATGCCCACATTTTTAACAAATATTTTAAAACAATTTTATATTTGTAAACCACAAGAAAAAACCGGTAACATGATGAACTGTCCCAACTCTCCCCATCTGGCCATTTCGAAAAAAAAAAAAAAAAACACCTTAACTTTATACCCAACCTGTGATACAGTCACTTGTTCATTGATATCATTGATATTTTAATGTAATATTTAGTGAAAATCAATGCCAATTTAGAGAGAAAGCGAGAAAGGTCAACAAACCATGGGGGCAGCCAGGATGGTTGAGGTCACTAGCTCATCCAAGCGCTCATTTGTTGAAATCTATGAAAAATGGGACCTGTCAGCTGGCAGATGTTTGTTCCTGAAACAAAACTATGGATATAGTAGGCTTTTACAATGGAGATGTCTGGTTTTACAAGGAAAAAAAAAACCCTGCTGAACATAAAGATGGCATCACCATCTGATGGTATTGATTCAGTTTTTCCATGTTGCCACTAGTTGGCTTTTGTGCTTGAAGTCTTCCCTATATATTTATATATGTATTGCATCATGGTACTAGATGACCTGTTTTGCAGAATGCGTAGAAACGGCGTTGAAAACTGTGCGTGCAATATTGTGCACTGTTTTCGCTGGCTGATCCAGTAACTATCAATGAATAATCACCTCAATAGCGCCCCTACGGGATACATTTACCACTTTTACATCATCCATGACTGTGTTGGACTGAGGCTGGTTCTAGAGGACTTGAGACAGGGACTCGTTTTAAATGACTACCATGTAGTTACTGTCCAGAACCGGGCATGAGTCAACACTCGACAGCATCCATTCATTGTACATGTCCTGACTGATTCGGAGTCCTGGTCTCCGTGTTTTCAATACTGTTGGTTAGAAAGACTAAAAACACATTTTATGACTGACTATCTTGTATCAACAACAGTTCTAGCTTTGTTGGTAATATTTTGTACAGGTTAAAGTTGGTCCCATGTTTGAAACAGAGTATTGGCGAATAATATTCTGACATCATTGGCACAGTACCAAAAATGAATTTGGCATGGTGCCAACCAATCAGTGAGGCATCGAATTAAATTATCCACAGTAAATGTAGTGTCATTCTGGTCCAAAATACACTTTAGACCTAATTGTAGCATCATGGACATCATGGACATTTTGAAGACTTTCTACCTGCAAAATGGATCATTTTTTGTTTGTGCGCACATGATTTCATGTCAGATTTACAGTAACTTCCCTTGGTCCAATTTCACCTTGGTTTGTATTTCCTGCATACGGAGGCTTGGGAGTGTAATAGAGCAAGAAGAACTCAAAATCCATAATCTGAACATCTGGTGGACTGACACATATTGTCTTCCTGTCATTGTTGGGGAAACATTAACATTTCGTATTTAAATGTTAGCAGTTGAAGATGAAGGAACAAATGAATGAATGAACACCTCTGTAATGGGCCATGACATTTTAGTTGACATTGTATTTAGACATCCAGGGATAACTTTTTCTGACATAGCTACCTAGCTTAGACTTAGCCATTTAAAATTCACTATCCATAGCTAAACCTAGTTAATTTACATCACAACTGGACTGTACTTTGAATCTTTGAATATATGACTAATATCTGCTAACATTAGCTGGTTAACTTGTCTTGCTCGTAGAAATCCATTAGGTTATTAGCAAGCTACCGCTACCATAGGCTACCTGATGGCCCTTTCATAGCCACTCCTACTTTTGTGGCCCTTCTGTAATCTGTTACTGTCACTGTTACTAAAACTTATAAGTGGTTCTTAATTTTTATTTGCTTAGAACAAGCAGGCTAATGGCAGAAAAGAACAATGTGTTGAATATGACAATCTCCATTAACGCTGTCCCTTCTGCTATATAAAATTGTTCAAGAGGTTTTGGCAGTTGTCGCTCTGGGTATTGATAATACAACACATGCACTGATGATTTTCCCCACTGTGCTAGCCAATGGTACACAAAATGTTAAGTTTTAGACACACAATTTTGCACTCAGTAGTCTATTCTATGGCCGAATTATGACTTTTCCATTCACCAAAATGCAAACTATACCACTTGACAAAAGCTTAAACAAATATTTATCACTTTTTACAATGAAGGCAGAGGTGTAAATCAATCCTTTATTTATTTGTAGAATGCATGGCTTTGTGTAGACCTTTATTTTCAGCATTAGTATGACAAACAGACTGCGGTGTTTTATAATGTCATGTAATAAGATGTTTATCGCATGTTTTTTTTTCTTGTCCTCGAAAAGAAGGGAAAGAAAGACAGCATTCAGGAGTCTTGGAAATACCTACCAGACAGCAACAGACCACAGCAACATACCACCCAGGCTTACGAGAAACAAGAAATACATTATAAAGTCATTCAGTTACTTGTGACAAATGTTAAAACCATGGTGCTATTGACTCTTGTACAACCCCAATACCAAAAAAGTTGGGACGCTGTGTAAACTGTAAATAAAAACAGAATGTGATCATTTGCAAACCATGGAAACCCTATAGTTCACTGAAAATAGTACAAAGACAACATATCAAATGTTGAAACTTAGAAATTTTTATTGTTTTTTGAAAAATATATGCTCATTTTGGGTGGCATGGTGGTGTAGTGGTTAGCACTGTCGCCTCACAGCAAGAAGGTCCTGGGTTTGAGCCCAGTGGCTGGTGAGGGCCTGTGTCTATATGGGTTTCCTTTGGGTGCTCCGGTTTCCCCCACAGTCCAAAGACATGCAGGTTAGGTTAATTGTTGGCTCTAAATTGTGAGTGTGAATGGTTGTTTGTCTCTGTGTCAGCCCTGCGATAACCTGGTGACTTGTCCAGGGTGTACCCCACCTCTCATCCATAGTCAGCTGGGATAAGCTCCAGCTTTCCTGCGACCCTGTAGAACAGGATAAGCGGCTACAGATAATGGATGGATGGATATGCTCATTTTGAATTTGATGTCAGCAACATGTTTCAGGAAAGTTGGGATAGGGACATGTTTACCACTGTGTTGCATCACCTCTGCTTTTAACAACGCTCTGTAAATGTTTGGGAACTGAGGAGACCAACTGCTATAGTTTTGAAAGTGAAATGTTATCCCACTCCTGCCTGATATACAATTTCAGTTGCCCAACAGTTTGGGGTCTTCTTTGTCATATGTTGTGCTTCATAATGCGCCAAATGCTTTAAATGGGAGACAGGTCTGGACTGCAGGCAGGCCAGTTTAGCACCCAGACTCTTTTACTGCAGAGCCATGGAGTTTTAATACGTGCAGAAAGTGGTTTGTCTTGCTGAAAGAAGGAAGGCCTTCCCTGAAAAAGATTTTGTCTGGATGGTAGCATATTGCTCTGAAACTTGCATATGCCATTCAGCATTAACGATGCCTTCCCAGATGTACAAGTTACCCATGTTATGTGCACTAATGCTTATATCATACCATCACGGATGCTGACTTTTGAACTGTGCACTGATAACAAGCTGGATGGTCCCTCTCCTCTTTAGCGTGGAGGATGTGGTGTCCATGATTTCTAAAAAGAATTTCTCCTTTTGATTCGTCAGACCTCGGGACAATTTTCCACTTCGCCTCAGTCCATTGTAAAATAGCTGAGGCCCAGAAAAGGTGGCAGTGTTTCTGGATATTGTTTATATCTGATTTTAATTTGCATTTGTGGATGCAGTAATGAACTGTTTTCACAGACGATGGTTTTCTGAAGTGTCCCTGAGCCCATACAGTGATTTCCACTACAGACACGTGTCTGCTTTTAAT
>JAPFFA010000016.1:34895643-34909363 GCA_026153275.1 Sciades herzbergii
TTTTGCAAAGATTTTTTTTTTTTAAATTATTAAAGAAATGCCTTGGTTCTTATTTCTAACCCTGTTTTAACATGGTATGAAAACCCTACAGAATAAAACAGGCCAACTTTGGGGATCTACCTTTTAAATTTAAATATGTAAATAGCTTTACATAATAGATTGATTGGCTGTTTACAGTGATATTTGCATAGTCATACAGTAAGAAATGCAGCTTGTCCTGTTACTGAGAACCTGGAAAGTCCTGAAAACTTGCCAGTGAAGGAAAACTTACTGACTCGGGTTCTTCAGAAAATCTTAAGTAGCCAGCTTTAAAAAAAAAAATAGTAGGGGGCTCTGGAATTGGTGCACACCAAAGGTGTGTTAATGGTAGCGGGGGTTTTGGGGCATGCGCCTGCCCCTCCGAAAATTTTAAAATTTACTTTGATGCATTCTCAGCTAATAAATTGCTAACCGTTTCCCTGTAAAATACTTGCAACATACGTATGAAATTTCTCTCCAGATGTGTGCGTGCTTGGCTTTGTCAGTTGCCCTCTGTAGTACGCTGCCTGGCTCTGTAACATAACTACATGATGAGCTTATTTGATGCATGTGTAAATTTACATTATATTTATAAAGTATTTTATGAAAACTAAGTGAAATCATCTGCAACAACCAACTGCATCTTCACCATCGTCTACTACGATGTGGTCCGGCTCAGCCAGTCAGAGCGCAAGAATCGATCAACAAATATGGCATAATTTCCGGTCATGCTGTACCCAAATTGAAGACAATTTCGTGGTGAAATAATTGAATTTGCAGTAAATTATGGGCAGCGGAGACTATCTAAATCGCTTGAACATTGAAAGGCAAGGGTGTGGGTCGATTGAGTAGCTGGCGCAGACGGTCTGTGTAGGTGGAGAAAACCGCTGGTCGCTGGCGCTTGTGGACATCTCTGCTAACTGTTACAAAGTACTGGAACTGGAGACTCCTTCCATAAATATTAAATAATATCTCCTTATAGAAAAGTCCCAGTGAATTAGCTGTTTAATATAGAAATGATAAATGTTCTTGTTCTGAGACATTAAGATGAGCATGTGATTTGAATTATTGTCAGAGCTGCTGCTATAGAAAATTAATCAGCACCTTCCGGCCAATCAGATTTGAGAATTCATCATCAATGATTGATTTATGTGTAATTTATGGAATTTTTCAACCTGTGTAGCTAATATAGTAAGGGAGAACTTTTCCAGCAGAAGGAGTCATCAAGTTCACACAAGTGTGCTTCAGAGTTTCTGTTTTAATTTCTTGTTTTAGGTGTTTTTATCCGTAGCGCTTCAGATTTTCCTGTGGTGTAAAGGCTATTTATAGGGCTTTTACCTGGATGAAAAAAAAAAACCTCCAGCTGTTCCTAAAATAGTGCTGCCGAAACAGTCTTTGCTTTGTGGCCAAACAGAGCGTCCCGCTAACATGTTAGAGTAGGAGAACTCTCGAGGAACACTGACACTTTTGAGCTGCCCCGATTGCTTACACTCGCACGGCATAGATGTCAAACAGCTACACACTATTTCTATTTTCTCACCGAGGAAATGGGGTTAATTTATGAAAAACAGTCTCCTACACCTTGTTTTGTATGAATACTGACTTGTGTGTGCTGCATTATTACTGGTCCTGTGTAGTATTCATGGAATAAACAGAGGGGTTTCCACATCTAATATCGTCTTACTGAATGCCAATTCTGTGGTCACAAACACAAGTAGCACATTGTAGAGAAATAATGTTTTTTTTTCATTTGTGTTTCCTTTCTGTCTGTTTACTGTTTTATTCATGAAGTCATAAACTGTGTTCCATAGCGCTAGATAGATGATAAGGGCTGTTTGCCACACTCCATCGAACACTGCCTCTACTTAAGTCTATAATCAGTTAATTAAAGACATACGTCATGAGCATCTCGCAGGGGGAACTGAAAGCAGGCTTTTCAGGAGTAGTCATGGAAAACGAAACCGTGCAGCCACAGTAAAGCCACGTGCCTAAAATAAAACGTTCAACTCCCGGACTGTTCATGACGCTGTTTGCTGACCTGATGGCGTGTGTGTGTGTGTGTGTGTGTGTGTGTGTGTGTGTGTGTGTTTCTGTAATGGAGAGAAAATAACAAAAGCATACTTCTGTACCTGTATGAGAAGTAATAAAATGCATCATGTCTGTCTGTCTAATTTTTTATTTTTTTTTCCCCCCTTTTTCCATTCCCCCCGCCCCAGATCCCTTTGCTTCAACGGACCCTTTCGACTCTTTTGGCGGAAACAGTGGCTTTGCAGACTTTGGAAATATGTCAAAGGTAGGAGGGAGGTCACTGGTGAAACGGCCTATTCAGTAATCAGCCCGCAGGAAAGCACAAGTACATTTTGCACCACTGGTAGTTTACATGGTGCTCGTTATCTATCATCTGCCCATAACTGCTCATTTATTCCTTTTATCTGGAATCCCGAGGATAATTCAGGGAATTTTTAACGAGGCATAGCCTTAATAGTTCTCCGGCGTGTTCTGTACCATACTCACACAGTCCGTATTGTCCTTTATAAATCTGTATCATCATTGAAGGGCTCCAGTGGGAAACCTGCAGGCCGAAAACCCACCTACCCACTGCCTCCACCCAAAAAACCTGCACCAGCCAGACCAGCACCACCTCCATATGGTGAGTGTTATTCGTGTGTGTGTGTGTGAGAGAGAGATCCAATGGATTTATTTTATTATCTTTACTGTGTAGTGTGTGTAATGTATTTATTGTACGTATACACACGTGTCGAACCTTGTTCATTTGCACCAAAGCCATTTGTCACACACCATAATTAGATATTGTTGGTCATAAGTGCTACTGTATGGAGTAAGAGACATGGTGTCTTTTGTGGTGTCTGTCGATTACCACTCTGTCAAAGGCATAGGCAACAATTTTTGTCGAAATTAGCTGAACCTAGCTGTTCAGTAGCAGGAAACGCCTCGAGTCTAATTTGCACTAATAGCATTGCTGAAGTAGTATTTTCTCCTAGTCTTGCAGAACAGATCCACTTCTATTTTAACCAATTTTTCAGTCATAACCACTTTCATTCCTCCATCGTCGGTATCTAATTTTGAAGCTCAAGCGACATTCCCATTCGCATCCCTCTTAAACACGATGAACTACGCGTGGATTTAAAATCATAATCCACAAACTTTTACCATTTCGTGCTCATCCAGTTTCCTTGACTGATGTCTGCTACCAGAAATTGCACAATAATCAACGAAGCACAGCATTAAGATCGACTTTTGGTATTTCCCCTTGCACTTCTGCTTTTAAAGGCATATAGATGTGTGGATGCTCAATACACAGACTGTCATGGGTGTAGTCCGGTTGCCTCTAATGCACCTGTACTCTACAGTACAGGAGTTATAACACTGGACAAAGTCTCTCTCTCGCTCACACACTGGTCATGAAATGGACCGCACTTTTTCCTTTTTTTTTTTTTTTATTTGACCTTCGTTAATAGCCCACTTTTTGAAGGTGTGTTTCAACCCCATAATAATAATTTGGGGAGAAGTGTGAATTGAACAGCAGTATAAGGAAGGGCAAAGACACTTAAAAACAACATTTGCTTTCATTCTGAGTCAGCAGGTCTTTGGTGCCACACCCAAGGTTTGAACTGGCAACCTCTTGGTTGCTGGTGCAGAACCCACTGAACCACAAAAACCATGTGCTCTGTGCTACGCTGTTGCTTGGATTTTTTTTTTTTCTTTTTCCCCACTTTGATCTTGTGACCTCTGGCTTATCTGTTGTGCGCATGGTTGCATTCGACAGAGGGGTCAGGTAGGGGTTTCTTGGATGGGCATACGTTCTTTTAACATAAGAAATTAGTTGATGAGGAAAATCAGGTGTTATATTAAAAAAAAAAAAAAAAAACACTCTGAACAAGATTAGAAGTGTCATCCTCAAGGGTCCAAGCATTCCAGACTGTGCTGTAAATTAAAAGGCTAAGGTCAATTGCCGCACCCGGTCCTGTAGTTCTAATAGGCATCCACAGGTATCCGTGAATCATTTCTGTACTTAATTAATCCACATCTGTTTTGGATTTGTTTCAGCTTCTGTTTCTTGGACACTCCACACGAATTTCTCTCGCTCATCCGGTTCTGTATATAGAACAATTGATTTGACCTTTCACTCTTGTGTTGTTGACATAGCTTGGAGCCCTGTGCTGTGCTGTGCTGTTATGTGCGTACAGAATCAGGCTGAGTTGTTTTTCTGTTGTTGCTGTAGACATGGGTGGGGTGCTGCAGTGTTGCTCATATCACTGAAGAGAGGAAACGTGGAGATGGAGCAGGAGAGAGAGAGTGTGTGAGTGGGTGTGTGAGAATTTGACCGTCATACACACTTCACACCCTACAGAAAAGTGTGAGGTTCCCACGACTGGCTAAAAGCGTCCATGCCAGTGTATTCTGTCTGCTTTGCATCTTTGAATAAATAAATAACACACACTTCTTTCTGTATCACCACCTCCTGTTGCTGCTGTTATTTCTATTAGTAGTAATACTACTACTACTACAACAACAAGAAGTTTTAATTTGTATAGCACCTTTCACCAACTCAAGAATGCTTTGCAGAGTAACGTTAAACAAACAAAAAAAACATTTGCCACTATTACTACTACTAATTATCATTATTAGCTCATCCAGCCAACAGGCGATGAGCTTATGCCGTCATGTGTTGTCCGGCGTCGTCCACATTTCACGAAAATCACTTCTATCTGTTCTTCATTGATCTTTTTATTCTTTTTGGCAGGAAGGTAGGTCTGCCTGGGGTGCATATAGTTTCTACCCAGAGTTGCTTAATTATTAATGAGGTTATGGACTAATTAAGCCTTAATGAGCATTTCAACAAAAATCGCTTCTTGATCAATTCCTTGCTATTTTGGATTCTTTCTGGCAAATAGCTCGGTATTCCTAGGGCGTATATAGCTTGCAATATTTATTGCGCAAGGCGGCCCACCTTAGATCGTTCCTTCTGGACTAGACGGGGCTGGAGTCATCATCGGTCTCGTTATTATTAATTATTGATAATGTTTATCCTGTTACTACTAATGCTGCTACTATTAGCAATACTACTATTACTGATATTACAAATATTACAATATTACAAATATTATTACAAGTACTGATACTTCTCCTCCCTAATTTACTAACCTGGCTGAACTTTTTTTTTTTTTTTATCACAGCATTTCTTCTAATGTGTTATTTATGGTTGAGTGCAAAAATTTGCACACACACCCCAACCACAGGTAGGAAATAAAGGAAACTGTATATCTAATTTGCAGTTTATTTAGATATAAAAAGAATTTCAAGTCATTGTTAAATAAATAATCGATTCTGTACTAAACAAATAGCCGAAGATTACAACGGAGGATCAAAAGCAGTTGTAATCTAATGGTACAAAAAATTCTAATGGCACAAAAGAGACTGGAAGCAGTTATAAAGGCAAAAGGAAGGTCATTTAAGTGAGTTATGTCATTTGGCGCACACACCCCTCCAACCACTATTAATAGCTTTGAAGTAAACGATATATTTTCTGATAGTCTTGTTCTCTTCAATTTGTCTCAAGGGTGTGCAAACGTTTGCACTCGACTATATATTATAAAGGAAAGAATGATTTAGTGTGCATCTATAAAGGACATTAAGACATTGAGCCATAAATGAAGCAGCACAGTTGAAGGCTTCGAAGATTGTGAAGTAGCTTGAGGTTCTCATGGGTGGCTAAAATCATCCATGCCAGTTTCTACTCACTTCTCTCTCTCGCTGCTTTCTGTTTCCTCTGCAACTTTCAGTAAATAACTCCCTTTGCTTACGTGCTGTGCCTCACCCGTGAGAAAAACAGAGGAAGCCCAAAACCAGTCTCTCACTTGCTGAGCAGCTGCTGTGTGACCTTTTGCACTTGGAGTGTGGCACATGGGTGATCGCTGATAGTGATGCTTTATTTTTTATAAACCACATCAGCAGGCTCATTCCATTTTTTTTTTTTTTTTCTTCCCCCTCTCAGCAATGTTTTTGAGGCATCAGCATCTACAGACTGAAGCAGAGCTGCAGAGGACCGTATACTACAAAACCTATGGCTCAACAATCTTGTGTTGTGTTTGTCAACAGTTGTTGTAACGGCTTACGGGCGTTGTAATTGGTTTTGAAAGGTGGCTTGAATTTGCAGAAATGAAACCATTGCTCTGGTTTTGGTACACCGCAAGTCAACCCTTTTAAAAAGCTCCACGGCCCTGCTGCTCTTGCTCAGGGGTCAGGGAGTCACAGAGAACATATGAACAGTGATTTTGAACACTTGTTTTTCTAACTGATGCCCTTTTCTGAACTGTTTTAGGCACAGGTTCAGCAGGAAATCGTACGGGAGTTTCCGCTCATAGACAAACGCTCGGTGTGCCCCACTTTCCGAAGCCGTATGAGGGGACTGTCTCTTCGTCGCAGCCCAGTAGATCCACCTTAACAGACTCTCTTGCTCTTACAGACCTTAGAGCCGTAAGTTGAGTCTAGTTAACCCTTGCCGGTGCGTCCAGCTTAGCCAGCAATGAGTGTCCCCGCAGGCATGCCAGCACGTGCTGCTTTCTGTTGGTTTGTATTGTATTGTATTGTTCACCCTTAGCTGCAGCCATGTTGTTATTTTGTCTTAGTCCCAGCATGCTCTTTCTCCCCCTCACCCACCATTCATGTCTTGATGGATAACCAGCAGTATCCCAGACCTGTCGACCCCGCTGGTCCTAACCGTCCTGTTTTACTTGTGTTCGTCTTCCGTGCATCCAGCCCCCTGTTGTGTCTGCCCGACTTTGCTTGCCTCCTGCGCACTGTCGTTCATAAGAATCCAGTCATTTTTCACTTGTCGGTATACCATGATCCTAAGATTAACAGGTAAACTTTAAAGGAAAGTGTGCCCTGAAGTCTGCATATTTCACATTTTAATTTATGATCGAATTCACAGTTGAAATTTTTTTGTTTATACTACTTCTTCTTCTTACCTTAGTTGATTAACGGTTTTCCTACATAAACCGAAACGCTGTTTGACAACCCACTGATTAGTCCTGGAGTCTGTCCAGCTCTCTCAACTCTTCAAGCGTACGTGAGAAACCGATCAGCGTCCAAAGCTTCAACTTTCATGCTCACACCAACATCAGCACTGACTTTGCCATAGAGCTGCATTACATTCTGCACCAAAGTCGTCTTCTCTCTCATTATTATTAATTATTTTTAAAGGCGTTAACATCAAAACTTTGCTGTTATCACTTAAGTTTTTGAGCGCCACACACAGGAGCAAACCAGTCACTACAAGCATCACAAATATTTCAATATAAACAATTTTTTTTTTTTTCAGGGTGAAGTTTTCCTTTTAAACTCCAGTTACACGAAATAAGAAAATCTTACTATTAAGCGGATTTATTCCCAAACTTATTTTAAGTAAAAGTAGTCGCAGATTTCAAAAAAATCTTCAAACTTTCATTTTCAGAGATCAAATAGTGTTTGAGAACAATGAATTTTCTTTAAAATGCCAGCTGGGCTTGATGTACACGATGACGTCAGGTAGTGGTCACTTGGAGCAGCTCGGCTGTTTATGTTCTCTGTTTACACCGTAGTTTTACAAGTATTTTACTTAAAATAAGTTTGAGAATGAATCCACTGGAGGATCCCTTTAATGCACATCGCTGCCTTTGGCACGATTTTATGCGTCTTAAGTGCCTTGTTTTAATAAATAGATCCTGTAGGCTACATACCTGGCATACAGGCTTTATGCCCTCTTTAATGTATGAATTTGACTTTTTAACCTCAGAGTGAAAACAGGAAGTTTTGTTAGTTAAACCTCACACTCATTCTGAGCCAAGTATCAAACACCAACTTGTCATTCCTTGTGTTTGACGTTGCATCATGTGTCTCCTTATAGCTTGTGGTTTGAAAACTACACTAGCTGTTTACTTCACTATTTCTTTCACCAGCATATTAGACATATAAACCTGCTCGTACTTTAAGGTTAAAGATTTCATTTCTGTTGATAGTAATGATATGATTTTGTGTAATTCTGTAGTAGATCTGACTTCTACTGTTAAGGTAAGTCTAAAATACGCCGACACGATTTAGTCGTCAGCGCAAAAGTGCCGTATTAGTGCATTTAGTGCTTAGCTACAGCTTATGCATGCTATTATTTTACCATGCAAAGCCCTTGCATGTGTTTGCTGTGCAAGTGGTGTGTGTGTTTTTGTCATGCCCTCCTGTGTAGCATGAGCTTGTTTGTGGTGGTTTTTTTTTTTTTTTAAACCAAATGTCATCCTGATTTCTTTAGAATGGTCATAATGTGTCTTTCTCTCAGGCCCTGAACATTTGAAGGTAAGTCAGCTCAAGGGTTTGGGTGACCACAACCCAGTTTTCTATATGCCTGAGTGTTAACCACAGCGAGCACCTACTCCACTTGACGAGAACACACAATTTGCTTCACCTCAAATGTGAAAATGGATTTATTTGGTATTCACACGGGGGGGAAGCCTTATAACCTTTAACTTCGTATGCAGCAGCCGCCTGCATTTTGAATGCATATAGATGCATGTAGCAATGCATTCAAATAATATCCACATGTAAGCTCTTGATAACTTTTTAGTGTAGCTGAGTGGATTGGGATGAAAAGCTAAAGCACACGTGACTGTAACGGATCTCAAATGGAGAGTTGGGGTTTTAGGTGCATCACAGTTCTTATTGGTCATTTCCTTGGTCGTTCATTTGTGTAGTGAGATTGTAATTGCATGTGCATTTTATATATACTATTCATTCATAATTGCATGTGATTTATAGGGCTGTCATATTTAAACTGACGTGAAAAATAAAAGCAGTGCTTCTCAAGTCACGCTGATTTCCTCTCACAAAATTAAAATGCACATCAGTGAGAGCAGTTACATTTTGGAAACTTACAAATCCATGACGGCTTTCTCAGCATACTAAGAAAAACCAAAGTATGTGGGGGGACGTTGTTATTATTATTATTATTATTATTTTTTTTTTTTAAATGATTGTTTTGCATGGGGTTTGTGTTCAAGTGGTAGCACAACTGGGACTGTCTGATTTTTCCAGCGGTGTAAAGAAATCGCACCTCCACTGTAAATGAAACGCCTCATTGCAATCAGACCCATCCCACAATGCAGGAAAAATAATCAATGTTAGTGTGGTGTGATGCATTAACACTGTTTCCCCCCTGGAATTGATAAAATCTTTACCAATAACAGCATGTCCTGAAGTGTTTTCATCCTCTTATACCACAGCAATTTGCCAATTATTAATTTATTAATGAACGATGTTATTCTTTTTAGACCAACATTTAATATTGAGCTTCTGCAAGATAAGTGAGTTCCTGTTATCACTTATGTTAAAGCAACTCTTTAAGTTATTCCACATGAGCTGATAGCCGATGAGGCGCGTAGCACCGAGTTGTCTATAATCCATGTACGACGAGATTGAGTGGAATAACTGTTTTATTCTATCCACGTTCACTGGATTTTGAGAAACGGAGCATTATTTTGAATTTTTGCAAATTCGATAAATAAAAGCTTTTATACAAAATGTCCGACCAAATAATTTCTACTTAGAATGTAAACAAGTGGGCGAAATGACAGGAGCAATTTGTGAAAAATGCTATAATAATAATTCTTTGGGGGGGGGGGACCTTCTTACCATCAAATACTTTTATTCCTTTTTTTTTTCTTCCCCTTTCGAAATTAATGAGACAAAAATGCATCGTTTCTTCTTAGTGAGAAAAGAGTGAAGTCAGCTGTCCTGAAGACTTTAGACTGCTACAAAGTGCTGACACTGGAGACTCCTTCCAGAAACGTTAAACATCTTACGTGAATACTTCAGCATATCAATGATTTTCTTTGTTCGGTAGCAGCACCTTCTTTTATTCGTTTATGTTCAGCCTTAGATTATGTGGCGCGCCACTGTACAAGTGAATGAGCAATTCATACAGAGACTTATTAGAACGACGGCATTAAGACAAACCTGGCAGCTGTTATCAGAGCTGCTGTCTTTTGACCAACCAAATTTGACAGTTCAACAGTGCTGTGGTATAAAAAAAAAAATTTTTTTTTACACCAAGTGATTCATTGTTTTGAACTGATCATTTATTTATTTATTTTTTGGAATCACCTCAAAATATCCTTCATTGAAATCCACCAATCGATCCATCCATTGCCATGTATGCAAGCATGTTTAGTGTGTGTGTGTGTGTGTGTGTGTGTACTGTGCAAGCCTCACTCTGCCTGTTGCTCTGTCTTAGTTCGGAAATGAAGTCGAACAGCTGGAGTGGGCCAAGCGAGAGAGTAAGAAGGAGGAGGAGCGTGTGAAGAGGCTCCGCCTCCAGGAGCAGCAGGATCTGGAGCTGGCTCTTGCTCTCAGCCGGGTCGACATGTCCAGAACGTGAGGCCAATCCACATTGCCTTGTCCAGAGCCCACTACTGCACCGTAGCCATCCTAAATCCCGCTTCCTTCGAGGGTAAAAACAACAGAACACAGGGTCCATTGAAATTCTCACTGTCGAACGTTCCCCTGAGTATTGAGGCTCGCATAACTCGGTTGTTTTCTCTGCTGCTAAAATTGCACTCGATCCTACACTGCCTTATACACGGGCAAACCAAATCTCTCATGGGTGCTTCCCAGGTTCGAATTAAAATGCCTTGCGATATGCCTCAAGACAAAACTGTACTGAACAAATGACCAGGGGTTATATGAGCTAAATATGGATAACTATTTATCATTGAAACAGGCTTCAGACAGTTTATTTTATTTGTACTGCCTCTGGGCACTGATCTCTACTAAATACATCACTGGTGGTAGAGAAAGTGTCATGATTAGTGGCCTTGATTTAAAAAAAAAACTCCTTCTACTCTGTTTGCTTTGGCGCTGAAATGGCTTCTTTAGTAAGAAGCGTATAAATGCACTGTATTTATTGGTTGTTGTTTTTTCTAATGTACGAGCCGTTTATAAACACATGGATCAGTACCTTCATTACTAGGTGCCTGTTTTATTCTACTTTTTATTAAGGAACACATTAGTAAATAAAACTGCATCGTTTAGACCAAAGAATGTTACATACCAGCTTAATAACCATATGAACGACAAACGCAAATGATTGTTTTGACTACGCTGTTAGTAATTATTGCAACAAAGCAATATTCTTCATTCAGAGCTTTCTGAAAGGTCACAGTCTGTCTAAGCATGATGAATGAGTGAATTGAAGTTTTATTTAAAAATGTAGCATTTTTCATATAAATGCAAAAAAAAAAAAACAAGAATTCGTTAAAATATAAAGCAGTGATTCTAACTACGTTCACACAAGTCACTGGTGTCGCTTGGAGTTTGTTTCGGCTGGGCGGACGATAATCACAATGTCGCTTGTAGACGTGCAGCGTCCAAATTTTTTTTTTTTTTTTTTTTTCCTTTTACCTCGATGAGAAATGGGAGTGGCCAGGATTGTGTAGCTGGCAGCCCACTATATAATTTATATACACAACTTTTTTTTTTTTTTGGGGGGGGGGGGGTGTATATTCAAGTTTGATTTACATGTTACATGCTAGGATTTGTGCAAGCTTAGCAACAGATTATCAAAGCATGCTGACTGTATTAGCTACATGCGCTCAACAGATGCACCGACAATCTGTGCTACTTCCTTCCAGGCTGCATTTTTCTTCATAATGTCTCTAGACGTTTATGAGAAGCTGTACATATGAACCACGGTCACTTATAGCAGTTAAAGTTGTGAATAGGGAGCTAAAGATACATCTCACGCCTCAGAAATTATTCCAGCCAGTCATCTGGATTTGGAGCTTTACCATGTCATACACACCTAATTTGCACAGAATTAAAAGGGGGGAAAAAAATACATTTGTTCATTTGAGATGTCGCTGAAATCACATACACGGCAGTTACATGGGAAATTAATGCTCGCCTGTGGCTTGTGTGCATCAATGTAGGATTAATCTCAAATCATGGGGACATTTATGCAATGCACGTTTGTGTTTTCCTGCACAAACACAGCTCAGATAAGAACTAACTGTGTTAGATATGTGACCAGAGCGTTTAAGATCATGTTGCTAGAGCGGTTTGAAAACTCATTCATTATTATTAAAACTTATTCAGTGATTAAATGACTTTTTTTTTTATTTATTACACAGGCAAGCTTCAGACCAAGTATCGGCACAAACTTTGAATCCAACGCCAAGTGATGGTTTTTAGTTTTAAGAATGTGAGATTGCGTTTTTGGCCTTTACAAAAATCGCCCAGCAGTTTTGTTTTTTTTTTGTTTTGTTTTTTCCTCTCCTGTTTGGTTTAGGAAGAGCCGCTTTGTGCTGGTGGTGAAATACAGTGCGATTATGACATTAGTTTGAAGCAATGTAGGAAAAATTGCGGTGAACCTGAATTCATGATGATTTGTTTAACGGTTTTTAGTTTTCATATGGCCTTATACTGTATATGGTGTTATTTCTTTGTGTTCTAATATATTTATTGTGCTTGTCAAACACTACTTATATCAATCAACGTGTGAGAGTGTGTGAGAAATATTTTATATTTTGTTGAGTAGACCTGATCACGTGTGTGATTTTTGTTCTGCTTATATGGATTTACCAAATGATGGAAATGGATTTTATTTGCATAACTTTGTCATTAAACTCGTATAACATTCGAAATCGGTGAGATTTATTTCTAACGAAGTCAGATTGCAGATTCTTTCCGGATTACGGTGTGTTGGTTTAGGTGTCCCAGTCCCGCACACCTGAAATGAATGAATTTTTATTTTTTTAAATCATCATGAGTGTGGTGTTCAGATTTTTGCTACTAAAGTGAAATTCTATGCAGGCTGTGTGAACGTGCAAAAGTCATTCACGTAGCTGTCAGTATTAATCACACCTCTGCATCAGGTTTCTTCACGAGATCCCTCACACACACACAAAAAAAAAAACAGACGTTTAGGTGAAGTTTTGTTCTGAGTTTAGCTCACGATGATGCACCACGAAACGTGAGTTTCTTCATGCTTCAGACTAGTATTTTCCAATACCTCAGCCTCAGCCGTTCATTGAGTTCATTGTCCTGTGCGTGTGAGAGATTAATCATATTGTTACAAGTATATTTTCAGTTTCATCAGATTTCCTCAAAGATTGGTCCCTGACTCATGTAGGTCATGGACCATACTGTAACTGTAGCATCATGTATAATTGTAAAGGGGAAAAAAATTATTCTAGCTCATGTGAAGACTGTGCACACTTTAGATCAATCTTATTAACTGTATAGTGGAATAAAAGGTGCATGTGCTCATCCAGTTCCATTAGTGTTTGTCCAATGATGTTTGCGGGAAGCCATGGCCTGATGGTTAGAGAAGCCACCTTGGGAGCAAAAGGTTGATGGTTTGATTCCCTGGAACAGCAGGAGTAGCTGAAGTGCCCTTGAGCAAGGCACCTAACTCCTGCCTGGTAAGAGTGTCTGCTAAATGGCTTTAATGTAATGTATTAACCTATGTAGACTTTTTTTTAATGTATATAATCCTTGTTTGAGGGGTGGCACGGTGGCGTAGTGGTTAGCGCTGTCGCCTCACAGCAAGAAGGTCCGGGTTCGAGCCCGGTGGCCGGCAAGGGCCTTTCTGTGCGGAGTTTGCATGTTCTCCCCGTGTCCGCGTGGGTTTCCTCCGGGTGCTCCGGTTTCCCCC
>JAPFFA010000016.1:35038946-35050528 GCA_026153275.1 Sciades herzbergii
TCCGTTACTGTAGTCTGTCTTTCACGTTTCATTCGCACACTCGCGTCCTCCATTTTTCTCTCCTGTTTCAAATTTGTATCCCACAACTGTATGCTTTGCGCAAATAGGGAAAGCCCACCACGTGATGCATGATGTAGTATCTTGAATTGGGTCATGGTGAAGCAGGAAAAAATAGCGGAGAACTTTGGCCCACTTCACCCTATATTCATGAATTGTTCTATTAGAAAAAACTAATAAAATATGAAGTCTGTGATTTGAATTCAATAGTTTTTTATGACCGATACTTGAAAAATCTGAAAGGCAGTCTACCTTTAAAATGAAGTTTAATTTTAAGAGCTGCAAGGGCTAAATAACACCTCAGTCATGGATCTAAAATGTCTAAGCTTTCTGCACAGAAGGTTCCAAGTATCATTGTTTCCATTTTAACTTATATTCAGTCGACACTCCACCGCCATGCTTCCTCTCTTGGTTTCCTGGAGCTGGCAGCATTATATCTGAAATCTTGCTGCTTGTCTGCAAAGACAAAAAATGGGCCAGCTAAACTTCCTGTTTGATAGTATTGGTGAAATCATGAACAATACCTCAAGTACACATTAGTTTGATTTCCCTAGCTGTCGTTAAACAACGCTGAAAAACAAACCCCCTCGCCAGCTCTTTAATAGGTTCTTAAATGAAAAGACATTTTGTATAGAATCACTATCTACTGTTTATGAAGACCTGTACAACTGCTGATTCATGCATCAGCCAATCATTACATTACATAGCATTTAGCAGACGCTCTTATCCAGAGCGACATACAACGAGTGCAAAGGTCAGGTACACAAAGTGCTGAACTTCTAGACAAGAAAGTTCTAGTGCCAACTGAACAAGTGACAACAACACCTAGTGTAATATTCTGTTGAAGTATCAATACTCAAACAGCCAAGGAAACAAACCAACCATGTAAAGTATAACTAAATAGAGAATTCAAACGGCTAACCCCAGACTAGACCATACACAGCCTGGATTACACAGTGGGCAGGGAATCAGAGGAGAGGTGCAGCCTGAAGAGGTGAGTCTACGCTTGAAGGTGGTCAGGGAGTCAGCAGTTCTGACCTCAATGGGAAGGTCATTCCACCAACAGGGAACCAGGACAGACAGCAGTCTTGAGCGGGCTGGGCAGGAGCAGAGAGGAGGAGGGACCAGACGACCAGTAGTAACGGAGCATAGGGACCTGGCTGGCGTGTCGGGGCGGATCAGACTCTGGAGGTGTGCTGGCACTCCTTAAGAGCCTGGTAAGCTAGCACCAATGTCTTAAATTTGATGCGAGCTGCGATAGATAGCCATTGCAGGTCAGCAAGCAGAGGGGTGACATAGGAGGAATGAGGGAGGTTGTAGACATCGAGCTGCAGCATTCTGGATGAGCTGCAGGGGTCTGATGGCAAAAGTTGGAAGGTCAGCAAGGAAAGAGTTGCAGTAGTCCAAGTGGGAGAGGATCAGTGCTTGGACCAGGAGCTGAGTAGAGTAGGTGGTAAGAAAAGGGCAGATCCTTTGGATGTTGTAGAGGCGAAATCTACACATCTGGGTCACTGTAGTGATGTTCACTGAGGAGGAGAGTCTGTCATCGAACACGACCCCTAGGTTCTTCGCACTGGGTCAAAGAGACCTAGAGATGTCCCCCAGGGAGATGACAATGTCCAGGGGTGGAGAGGATGGAGCAGGAATGTAAATTACCTCTGTCTTGCCCAAGTTGAGCTTCAGGCGATGGTTGTCCATCCAGCTCTGGATGTCACACAGGCAAGCAGAGATGCGAACGGAGATGTGTGTGTCAGAAGGAGGAAAAGAGAGAAACAGCTGGGTGCCACATCAGCAAATCATGTGGCTGCAGCGCAAACAATGCATAAACTCATGCAGATACAGATCAACAGCTTCAGTTGTTGGTATTCCTATTGTATTTCAAATGTAAACGTGTGTCACAAGTAAAGAAGGCTTAAAACGGTCCTTTCGGTCACAGCTGAGCTCAGGAGGCTCACTCTGTTTAGGCTGAACTTTGTTTGGGAATACCACCATTAACTTGATGGATTTCCGAACAGTATTCAATTTGGACAAATGGGTTCGTGTTACTGCTTTTCAGCATACAGTAGTCCCAATGATTATTCCAGACTTAAAATAAAAATAAATAAATAATATTCTAAAATATACAGATGTGTTGGAGCCCAAATGTTATGGTGACTTCATAAAACCTCTGTATATAATCTTGAACTACTCTTGGACTGGGGAGCTGAGATAAATAAATTTAATAGGAGCCGCATGAGCTAAATGTTCTGACCACGAAGGTCGAGAGTGAGAGCGAGTCTGGTTTGGCCAGGATAAAACTTCACATCTGGGGAAATAACTACACTCTCTCACTCTCTCGGTCTATCTTTCTGTCTGGACCCTATTGCCAGAAATGCTTTTACAGATGACTGCAGCAGGTGCCTTTGACTAGTTATCCAGGCCAATTTAAAGCCACGAGACTGACGGAACCCTGGGATTACAGTGTCACATTAGGAACGGGATCTTCTTAGCTGTAGTCAGTCAGTCAGCCTGAGGGGCTCTTTGTGGTCTTTCCAGCCTTAAAGGCCTTGATGAGAGATAATGATCAGAGCAATCTGTGTTGGCTTTAATTGCGTCACTGCTGCAGGGGGTCTAAAAGGCTGTGAAGTGAAGCCACTGATATCATCTGATTTACAGGATCAAAGCTGAAGCTGTGGCCTGGGGGACGTACTGATGACACCCGCTTTGTGATCTTCAGGTATCAGAACCTGCCAAATTCAAGAAAATTAACAGAATTGTGCTGCAGGTCCAGAGGCTATTTACGGTGGTCAGATGAAACCCTTATCATGGCTCTATTAGTCTTATGAGCACAGGTTTGAAATGAACTTTTGGCCGTCGTTATATTGCTTACATTCTAGACAAAGGGTTTTTGTAGTGCTGCAACTTTTTGAAGCCTTCAGTGCAACATGTACTGGATATAATTAAAAGAGTTAAAAATGGCATGTTGGTATGTAGGTCAAGCAACTCACAAGCTTCTGAGTTGGTTAATAAAAGAATCGGTTGCTTCATGCAATGTGGTCGCTCACTCACAGATGATTTGTTCCTTTACATGACTCCAGTCGTATAAGAAGATCTGAAGGTTAAAGTTAGGATTGAGGGGAAGGGTAAAGTGTAGTTTATCTTTTCTTTGTGCATCGATCATATGAAATTCAGCCAACCACCACGGCATCATCCATGTTTGTTCAAGTTTGTATTGACTTCTTAGGTTGGTTGGTCAGGTTGAGATGGATGTTGTGGGCAGGCTTGTAGTACTTGAGTCCAGGACTCATGCCCTAATTTTAAGGACTTGTGACTTGACTTGGACTTGAGCACTGATGACTCGGACTTGGACTCGTGCATTAAGTGCATTCGGACTCATAAATTGGACATGAGGACTCAGATTTTTTCTTTATTTTTTGTAACATGCCATAATAATGCTATGTTTTTAACATGGATGCTTAACATTAGGGCCACCAGCCTTTTCCTAAATATTCCTAATAGACATCTTTCTTTGTGTGAATTTTATTGTAGGCTATAGTATGACATACATCTTCACACTACTCAAAGCTATCAGTATGTTTTAGAGAGAGAGAGAGTGTGTGCACGTGAGACAGCTGTGTCATTTGTGTCGGACTCGACTCGAAATTTTCTTTAATGACTTGGACTTGACTCGGACTTGAACACAGGGGACTCGAGACTGGACTCGGACTCGAGGTTTAGTGACTCGACTACAACACTGGTTATGAGACTTGCGTGCTTTATTGCAACGCTTTATGAGCATCAAAGAATTCCGGTGAAACTTTTTACCTGGATTACTGACCTACTGTGACACAGCAGGAAATAAGTGTGTGGTAAAAAGGGAGTGTGACTGCATGGTGCAGTGCCTGCTGACTAATACTAGATCAATATTGACTTATTTTAAATAAAGGCACTAACTGGTACCAGCTTCGGGGAGTGTCAGCAAACATTGGCCTTTTACCTGCTGCACAATCCTGTCCGACCATTCCTCTACTATTAACACCTTACTAATAACCATTAACTCATGCTTGACTTCATAAATGGATTGGATTTTCCATTTTCCAAGTGGTAACAGATTTTAGCCTGAATTTTGGCCCATTAGTTCATTACTTGATGAATGCAAGGGTGCGCTGGTGAATGCAAAAGGTAAATTCATGAAGTATGTTCAAGTATGTTCATTATTTCCTCAGAGGTTATGTACTTGATATAACAACTTGCTTGATAAAATCAAAACTACTGATTTTAAGATCCCCTGCATTTCATGACTATCCATTATCCATAACCGCTTATCCTGCACAGGGTCACGGGCAAGCTGGAGCCTATCCCTATATGGAAGTGGGGTACACCCTGGACAAGTCGCCAGGTCATCCATCGCAGGGCTGACACATAGAGACAAACACTCACATTCACACCTACGGTCAATTTAGAGCCCCCAATTAACAGAATCTGCATGTCTTTAGACTGTGGGGGAAACCGGAGCACCTGGAGGAAACCCACGCAGACGCAAGGAGAACATGCAGACTCCACACAGAAAGGACCCAGAACCTTCTTGCTGTGAGGTGACATTGCTCACCACTACACCACCATGCTCTCCCCTTTCACGACTAGTTTCTTCCAAACTAGAATGCAAATGGTCCACTTTGCAAGTTGTGTGGTTGTCAGTTACATTACCAACACATGATAAAATGTTCAAATAATTGCTACAGGAATATCTAAATTATAAATCTGGAATAAAAAAAAATGGGGTTGGTCAAGATTAGGGTGGTAAAATTAATATTTTGACCGAATCATCTCATTGATTTGATCTCCAGCTGAAAAGGATCTGGGTTGTTGGTTTTTTTTAACTGATGCATCAAAACTGTGTACATATTGGCACAGAGCAGAAAGCATGACCTTAAAGTAAATGTTTTCTTGATTGGGAAATCTATTGTGTGTGTGTGTGTGTGTGTGTGAATCTTTTACTGGAAAAAAGTTAACAGGTTTATCCAGCAGAATTTTTTTTCCTGTTTGAACTTATGCAGAGACGTTTTCTGGCACTCCTGTAGTGCCGTTGTTATTCAGTTACCTACCATGCTTTGAATTAAAAAAAAAAAAACTTGAGAAGTTCACTTAAAAGTTTTGCTTTCCGACGTGTAGAGTGGTTTACTGTTTATCTTCCTAATTTCTCCAGTGAGCTTTCTATGTGTGGAAACAGGAATTCTCAGCTTGATGCACTTTAAGTGCTAAACTTTTATCAAACAGTCCCATTAGGCCCATTTTAATTTTGCAGAACGCTACAGATTCCTTGTCAGTATGAGGGATCTGTATTGTAGTGCTAGGAGGTGAGCATTTTCATTCTCAAAACCTGCCGTTAAATAGGAACTGGATTGTTGTGCAGGTTTGGAGGCTTATCAGGTGGCATGCTTATCGTGAAAATATTGGGACTACGAGTATAAGTGTGAACCGAACTTGAATAAAAATTAAACAGGAGTCTGACAAGCAAGTCGCAGTGATAAGATTGAATATCAGTATGACGTGATCGCCATTGTCATTAGCCATTATAGCACCACTGGTTCAAGTTTTTTGTTTTGTACTGCTTTGTCAGGTGACGTCATACAGACCTGCCTTTTATATTATTAATGGTCTTCAAAGCTATTTCAGGATAAGAGCACTAATCTAGGATTAGTCAATAATGACAGACGTAAAAGATGAAAACTTTCCGCAGTCTGAAATTCTTCATAAATGTGTCCATCAGATTGAGAAAATCTCTCAAAATGACTGGAGAGCAGTTCAACGTTGGGTAATTTTTACATACCATACCCTTCCCTTATAAATAAGACCCTTAGACCCCAGGATGGAGGTGCCTGATTATAAATAGCCTTTTTTGTGGTATCTATTTAAAGAGATCCTCCTGATGTGGCTTGCTATTTTCCTATTTTCACTTCACCCTTGAATTTTCCCTGACCAGAGAAATATCTGTTACCCCTCGCCATTGCGCTGACCGACCTCTCAAACATAATTACCCCTGTTCCGTGCAAATCATCTATAGATTACTAGTTTCTTTGTGTGCTATCATAACAGAACCGAGTGAACGAGAGAAGGAGGGGGTGTCATGAGCAATGCCCCTACTCTTGCCAAAACCCCATCAAATGAGAAGCCTGTGGCTGGTGGGGTTATTTTTTGCTGGGCTTCGGGGGCTTGTGGCACACAAGCGGCACATGGCTGCGATGGAGAGTGGTCGCGAGTGAAACGCAGAGCTCCAATTATGGCAGTAGTACACATGTCGCTCAGGCAGTTAACTCTGCTGTCTTGTGGTGGAGGCATTCGTGGGGGAGGGGTTATAAAGGAAATAGATGGAGCGAGGGATTGGAGAGAGACATGTGTGTACAATCATACATCAGCGAGAGGGAAAATTATAGTTATAGGTTGTATTTTTATCGAACGTGGTCTGTTTGTTATACATCCGAGAATCAGCAGGCATATACAATCACACAAAAGGTGGTCAGGTGACACAAGTTTAAGAAGAAGAAGGCTTTCTTTGTCACATGCACACTCAAGCACAGTGAAATTCGTTCTCTGCATTTAACCCATCTGAAGCAGTGAACACATGCATGCACACACAGAAGTGAACAATGAGCACACAAACACATACCCAGAGCAGTGGGCAGCTATGCTACAGCACCTAGGGAGCAGGTGCCTTGCTCAAGGGCACTTCAGCCCAAGGCCACCTCATGTTAACCTAACCACATGTCTTTGGACTGTGGAGGAAACCAGAGCACCCGAAGAAAGCCCACGCAGATACGGGGAGAACATGCAAACTCTACACAGAAAGGCCCTCATCAGCCACTGGGCTCGAACCCAGAACCTTCTTGCTGTGAGGCAACAGTGCTAACCACTACACCACCGTACCGCTCAACAAATATATTTAAGGCAGAACAATGCAGTCTGGTGTACAAGTATAGTATATCTATCATTTGACACTTTACACTTACATCACAGAGCTTTAAAGTCATGACTGGTATTTATTGTAAGACATTACTGTCACCATCACCATCATTGGAACCGCCAATTTTGGCGAACTGAAAAAAAAAAACCTCCAGTGATTTCCATCAGCTCATATTAGAGCCTAACACCAATTATTCTATCCACATTCACTGGATATGAGCAATTGCGTGCTCTGATTGGCTACTCTACTACTAGGATATCAGCTCATATACCGTGAGTAGAGAAAAACAAAATGGCGGAGCGTGGTGCTGAACCAATCGAGGATGAAATGAAAACTACTTGAAAACAAAATACAAAAAAAAGCAACAAAATGCAGAATGAAAGTATTTGATGATAAGAATGTATCTTTTTTATTTTTCACGAATTATTATTACAGCATTTTTCACAAATTGCTTGTGAAAATTGATTTTGTCGGACGTTTTGTGTTAAGTTTTTATTTATCAAATTTGCAAAAAAAAAAAATGCTCTGTTATTCAAAATCCAGTGAATGTGGAGAGAATAAAACAGTTATTCCAGTCAATCTCATCGTACATGGCTTATAGCTCATTATAGCTTATGGCTTATCAGCTCATTCCATGAAATTGAGTCGTACATAATTGTTAAATGTACTAAATGATGTCGCTCATCTGAGAGAAACAAACAAGTTTTCACAATATGGCTTGTTATAACTAAAGCTGGCAACAAAAACAGAGTGTATAAAGATGATTGGACAGAGAAGTATGCGTTTGTTGTTCACTTCAACTTGATGGTGTTAGTCATGTTTTAGTGGTAACATGAAGCACCAGTGAAAAACAAAAACACAACCACTTCAAGTTGTCTTATTTATAGCCATAAACTAATCATTAATGATTAAGTGACCATCTACTCTCCAATATCGTCAGTTCCTTGTGCAGGAATAATGAAAAACAAGCTCAAGAGGTGTATTGGTTCTATTTTAGTCGGAGGTGTCAAGCAGCGTTGGATCGTTTGACTCACACAAGGCACTGAGGGACTGCCAGAAGAGAAAGACGGGAATGAAAGAGTTCTCTGTAAGAAGCAGTGAGACACTTTCAGTTGTTGAAGACCACATTGTAAAGACGAGTAGGCCAACCCCGTTTTTTTTTTTTTCCCGAATAGATTTTCTTCAGCCGGCTTGTTTCCCACAGTGAATTGGCAAAAGCAGAACCTTTGTTGTACACACAGACTTGGACGTTGGTTATAATTCAAGCGCACTTGTCTTTCTTTGTTCCACACTAAGCTTGCTGATTGGCTGATACAAGTAAGAGAGCAGGTTGGCCAGCGTCAGATGTACTGTGTAATGAGTAGCTTCACAGTGGTTAATTTACTTTGATTTAGTTCCTTAAAAAAATCCACATGGTACCTTTGAAATACCCTCATACCCTCACCACCAAAGGCAGAGTGACCACATGGGTACAGTAACAACAGTCCAAAGCAATGACGCACTTCTGGAAATCCAAATAAATCCATGACGAAAAGTATTTCGTACGATCATTTCTGACTGGAAATGTCAACTGCGACAATGAACATTATTTTAAATCACAAAACTAAACCATGAAGCATAAATGTGGTCAATTTTTGGGTCAAGCAAGAAGTTTGAAATCAGGTGAAATATACAACATGAAGATCTACCAAAAGAACTTGCTCATGCTGAAACCAAGCACATAACCACTTTGCCAAACACAGAGAAAAATTCAGTCAACAAATGACTCAAAGGTTGGACTGGATTCAGATAGACCAAATAAAAAATGGACTTGTACTTTAAGGCAAGAAACACACACAAAAGTATAGTCAGTGCAGTCCATCAGACTCACTTAAATAGCGTACATACACTTTACAAGAATCTTGGAGTCATTAAAGTATCACTGAGGCTCGTGAATTTGATAACCTTTGGCTTCACAGATGCAGAATTCTCCTGGTAACTAGTCCGAATTAAGTCTGTGTCGTTGATTTGGGCCAGCAAGGTCTTCAGGCCTGTCTGTGCAAGTGTCCCTGATGTCAAACACATGTGTCCTGGGCACTATGCAGAAACAAACAGGACTATTTTGAGTGCTGGTTAAGCATGCTGTGTCCCCACGCCGCCTGTTTGCAATCTTCCCGCCGCAGCGGCTTTTTACACAATCAGTAATTCACAAACGTGGTCGGGGCAAGAATTCGGACTGTTTTACCGTTGCTATGCACATGTGCGAAAATATCACCAGGGTTTGTGAACTGGGGAAAGAAAAAATTAAAAAAAGAAAAACAGAGTACCCAAGAAGTCATGCAGCAGGAAAGCAGGATGAAAGTATGCCAGAGGCCGACCCAAGGCCGACTGGATTTCTCAAGCAGGGAAAATAAAATCCCAATTTCTGCCGGTAGCAATGAGTAAAAACCAAAAAAGCGTTTTTGTGGCCCATTGGAGAACGAATTAGGGGTTTTGACAAGTGACTGAATCTGCCTCAGCTGTCGAATTGCTCATAGCTTCCAGCTGGAGATGAGTGGCCTGAGATCCAACCTAATGAAAGCAGCAGAGTTCTACAGACAAGCTGCTGTTCAAGCCCAAGCCTGTTCCACTGTACTCATGAAGAATGGTGGATAAGATTGATTAAGACAAGCAGCCTCACTCGGGTCACGAGTTGCTGGATCTCAAAGCCTGCGTTCGTTCAACAAGATCTTATTGTGCGACATTTATTGGGCCTGAGGCAAATTTTCCTTGTGGAGGATCCATCTTAGAAAAAGAATAACAGTGCTCGTCTGGGTTTTTAGATATGCAGTGACAGCCTTGTTTATCAATCATGTCGTAAAGTTGTGTGTAAATGTAGGTCAAACGGAACTAAAAATTTCCCACCTGATTTAAAAATGCTTCAGTGAAAGTCGATTTTCTTCTGTCCATTGATAATCATCTATAATAAATTACCAAACATCTTTATGGCTCAACTGATTTATGTGATGCCTACGATACTCAACAAAAGGCAAAACTCACAAGAAGCTGAAAACAACCAAATGACAAAATGAAAGAGCACCTCATAAACACAGCATGTGATAAATCTTCCAATAATGCAGCTCAGCCACTGCAGCGTATCTATCAGCGTATACAGTGCCATTACTTTTTCCCATAATCTAATTGAGATTTTGACAATTACAAACTGAATTGTTTAGGCTTATGTGAAACTGTGACATTCAGAGTGAGGAAATGGCGTTTACTGTGTGTATATATAGCAGGGTTTTAAACATCTTTATACAGATTGCATTTTCAAAATGGCGCCTTACATGACATGATGTTTGAAGAAAGGTATCATATCTGAGGTGGTATTATTAAATTAATGAACAGGATTCCATTTTAATTTTGGTAAAATAAATTTATTATTTTAAAATTAAGGTGTCAAAGTATGTAGGCAAAAAAACAAAAAACATTTTGACTAGAACCTGATTTGGCATCCAGTGGGTGGTTTTTCACAGCTCTCTACATGCATTAATAGTGAAAAGAATCTAAATGATCATTTCAGTAGATATGGTTGGCCTTTGTGAATATAATATAATTATTATACATACAGGACACTTTTTCAATGGAATAAAAACGTGTTCTATTCCCTTCTAGCGGGTTGCATTCATTTAGTTCGATTGCATGCAATATTGTTAGCATATCGCTTATCCTACATGTATTACATCACTCTACCCAATGGAGAATGAGCGTTGAATAAGGTTTACGATATTGCATGGTTGTCAAGACAACATGACGCCACATGTCGGAGCTCACGCGAATATCCAATGACAAAACTTTTCCGCTGTGCATGCACAGAAGCATTTCTTTCTCCACTGGGAAAGAGAAAGATGAGACTAATCCAGTGCTACTGCTAGGATTAAGCACTAAATAAATAAACTGAAAACTAAAACTAAAGATGTGCTGAAAACCCGAAAGGCTACCAAAACTTCATTATATATTCTTCACACATATTTACAAGAGAAAAACATACCAATGGACATGGAAAAACTGGAAAAGAGACACATCGGAGATGTAAAACTTCCGTGCTAGTGAGTGACTGTGACAATTTGTAAACAAACATGGCCGCCAGGTTTGCTTTGTTAAATATGGAAGATTTTGAGAGAATTTTGGCTGCCAGGTCGCTCCATTGTGTGTAGCAATCGATGCTGATTTTAAAAGTAATGAAGTAAATTACAGAGGGAAATGAATACTTAAGCCTGAGTCAAAAATACTGTGGCAGGGTGCGTGGAAGAAGAGTCTGGAAACAGAAATCTTAGTTTCTCGGTTGTTAGCCTGTGCTACTTGCTCTGGATAGCACTGACTTGACTGCACTAGCGTTGGCTTTTGCTAACACTACTGCTGAACGCTACACTGGCTGGAAGGTGAGTATACTGATATGAAAAGAGTATGTCTGTATAATAATAATAATAATAATATTGGCTGGCTTTCATCTCATCTCATTATCTTTAGCCGCTTTATCCTTCTACAATGTCGCAGGCAAGCTGGAGCCTATCCCAGCTGACTACGGGTGAAAGGCGGGGTACACCCTGGACAAGTCGCCAGGTCA
>JAPFFA010000016.1:35357886-35370277 GCA_026153275.1 Sciades herzbergii
AATCCGGAGCCGCCTTTTGTTAAATGGATCCCAGTGACGTCACACTGCCAAAAATGCTTATGATTATTATTTGAAATTGTGCTATATGTGACACATTTGGACAACTTCACTTCGTGAGAGTGTTTAAGTACATAATCTTTCTGCAAACCCAAACTAATGAATTGTTTTCTATTCCTTGGCCCAATGTTGGGCGACCCTCTCGTAGTCCATCTTGCTGTCATCCATGCTGATGTGGATCAAATTGTCCAGCGAGTCTTCTCCTAGCTTATTAAAATCACTCAGCTTTGCCCATCTGGTGGGGGACAACATCGGCAGTCAGCGAGATTGCTTATAATGAATCAGAAAATTCCGGGATGTCTGACGTTTTCGTTCGATATTTTTATTGGACGGTTTGAACACGTGATCTTGACACAGCCAACAGATTAGTTTGCTTACATCATACCACGCAGACGTATTACTTTGACAGAATCAACACAAACATTGGAAAAAAAGACGGCTTGTTTAGCACAAATATCAATCAATATGTAAATGGATCTGTTATTTACTCTCCTATGTCTCTAGTTACTTGTGGGTAGGAAATTTTAACATATCGGTATAAATCTAAGCGTATCTGATTCTAACTAAAGCGACTAAGCGTATCAGCAGGCACAGCAAGTGTATCGGGCCCGACATGCTAAAACGCTTTGGGGAAAACCATGGAAGAGCTCTCTAGTAGCATGGAATTTACCTTGGGGGCACGTTTATGATTTTGTAATGCTGTTCGGAATATATAATTTTGCCTTGGTGTTTGAAACGCATCAGGATTTGGAGATTTGTTGCAGATCAAAAGTGTCACATCTGCAACATTTTCACTCCATTTCTTTGAAGGCAATAGGTGTTTTTTAATAAATGTGAGTAGCACCAGTGTTCTGTTAGATAATTTTATGCAAATGTGATGCTATTTTGAGGCTTGAAATTTAATGTGAAACACTAAGTCAAACCATGGCCTAATGGTTCAAGAAGCAGCTTTGGGACCAAAAGGTGTGTCTGGTTCAATTCCCTGGACCAGCAGGAATGGCTGAAGTGCCTTTGAGCAAGGCACCAAATCCCCAACTGCTCCCCAGGCTGCTCTGGGTGTGTTGTACCGTACATCACTTTGGATAAGAACGTCTGCTAAATGCCATTAATGTAATGCTGTATACAAGTAGATGTGCAAGGTTGGACAAATCAGTAATTTGGGACAAGCAGATTGTGTGTCCAGGCTATTGGACGAGTAGGTTAAGCATATTGAGAGGGTGGCACCACCCCTGCCAAAAAAAAAAAATTCGAGACTTCACTTGCTTAATCGACTAGCCAATTAGTTAAAGATTTGTTCATCCCTGATGTATTAAGCCCTACTATGACGTACTGTAGGCTAGAAAGTCCATCAAGTTTACCCAAACAGATGAATAATTAAATGGGAGTGCACATATTGGTGCACATTTTGTTCTTGTATAACTTTCTCAATAAAGTTAGCAGCGAGACCAGAGTCCTCGTCGTCGGCTGGTAGGAAAAACATGCAATATGAAATTGAAACATTTGTGTGGTCACTTGCATCAAAAACTTTCCTGAAACTCTGCCATTTTTGATGTTCCATGTTTGTTTGGTGTAATCTAAATATCTTCATTTTATAAATCAGCCTTGATCATCTGCTTGACACCAAGTTGAGCTTAATGCTGTTATCTTTCTCAGTGTATGCTGTAAAGCTTAGCATTAATCACGTCAAAATCCCCAAATTGCAGAAGACTGCAGTTTTTCTCAGTGTTTGCCACCTACTCAAAGAAACCAAACTACACCTCTAACAGAACAACTTCTGTAAGAATCAGCACTTCCGAAGAGCTGAACTGAAAGAGTGAAGGTACGTTTTCCACATCAATGTGTATGGCTATAATAAAAACTGTGGCTCAGTTATGCTGTGGGGGGCACTTACTTATTTGGCTCCATTTGTCCTCTTGTTAGCCATTTTCTACCAGGATGGTTTGGAGCTGATGGCTTATCTTGAGTTCTTTCTTTGTGCTTTGATATCTGAAGAACCATCTCTTGGCCAGGAAAACTGGATTGAGAGCAGCACGAATGGTTTCCTGGTCTAGAACCATGAACCACTTGTGTCAGGGGGTGGGGTGGGATTATCATGACTAACAAGACCAACTAAAGTTTTGTTTGGATGCCTGTATAGTCTTATAAACACTTGTGAAAAGACAGTGTAGTCTGCTGTTGTGCTTGGTGCTCACGTTGCTGGGAAAGCCGAGTCGCGTACAGATGCATGCGGTCATATGTAATGACGTGGCTTTGTGGTGGCTCTCGAACCTATGGAAAGCAAACCGGTTTTTTAGAAGGTTCGCAAGTTGAACCAACATTATCACCTGGTTCACATTGGTTGAAAGGGGGTATTAGACAGAAGTCACTGCAACTGAACGGTGCAGTTCTTCTGACTGATCGCTTTTTAACCTTATTCCTGTTCTAATAGTTTGTGGTCTCTTCCATGATGACCCCATCTCCAACCACAGGGCATGAGGTCTCAGTGATGTAAATCATATATCCTACACCCTTCGCACATGCTAAAGCCCAACCTGATTAAACATTTTGGCGTGAGGGGATATCTTTTGGAAGAACAGTGTTCCTCGCTCCAGGACGGGTCCAAAGACTTTTTTTCGATTCTTCCGCGCCTCCTCCTCCTCCAAAAAAAAAAAAAAGTGGATCAAATTGTTTGATCATGAGTTTAGAGGTGTGTGCTTTGGCGAATGCTTCTTATTGGTTCTCACAAAGGTTGCTTAACCACTGGAGTTAATTTTTATGAAGAGAAATATAGAGTTGTATAACTGTAAACTCCGTAGCCTTGCAGAACAAGCCGTATGTTTCTCTGCCATTCTACAACTTAATGGAGCTATTGCCAATTTTTATAGACTTGTTGTATTACTCTGGGAAATGTGATAAACTAATTTAAGGAAGTGATTGAGTCACATGGATTTAAATGCTTTTCAAAGGGGGGAAGGGAAGCACACTTTATTCCAGAGGGAGAGGTGTTCTCCGTTTTCTAGTATCTGTAAATGCCATAGGCATGGCCATGGAAGCCATGGCCATATGGTTAGAGATGCAGCTTCGGGACCAAAAGGTCACTGGTTCAATTCCCTGGACCAGCAGGAATGGCTGAAGTGCCTTTGAGCAAGGCACCGAATCCCCAACTGCTCTCCAGGCTGCTCTGGGTATGTTGCACGTCGCTCTGGATAAAAGCGTCTACTAAATGCCATTCTTCACAATCATCATTCGGCCTCGAGGTCGGCACACCACACATCTCTGTTGTTCATTGTGCTCCCCGAGTCCCTCACGATGACCTCGGGGAAGGTCATTCTCCTTGAGTGGACACGGCCGCTCGGTTTCCAGAGCAGAATCGACTGGATCACTTCACCCGTTGTACGATGACCGGCGAATTTGAGGCGTCGCTTTGAGTGTCTGGGGAAATAGATGGAATGTTTCCGTAGATGTGCTCACGTGTGTCGTGCTCTGACCAGTGAATGTTTTGGACACGTCGAAGCAAGTTGGTATATGCTCCATCTAGCCGTTGTTGACGCATGGTTAGCGTCCATGTCTCAGATCCATAGAGGAGGACTGGCTCGATCAGCGTATGAAACAAGTGGCGTTTCTGGTCGTTAGCCAGGCTGGAGTTCCATACGTGGTTAAGCTTATTACAAGCTGCCCACGCTAGTGCCTTACGGGTCTTCATGCCCCTTTTCGAGTCCACAATATAAGACCCAAGGTATCTCAAGTCTTCGACTTTGCCATTAATATAATGTAGTATTAGGAAATGCTCCTACTTGCACGGTAATTATTTTTGTTCGCACCAGTCATATATTCTAATGAGTTTATTTTTCTAATCGCATAGCCTTATTTTGAACCATTGCAGTCCTGACCAGGCAGTTACTAAGAGTGATTTTCTGTCATGCGAGTTTCATATCTGACTCTGTTGTATTGTGTGACATCCCAGTCCTGATGCACACGTCTATTCTCAGCCAGCTCTCTAAAACCAAATAGTCCACCTCCTATTAATATCTGTTTGTTTAACATTTACTTGTTCATTATGAATCTGTTATTCATATTTGTTCATATCCTTAATTTGTATATAAGCAGATTAGACACTTCTCTACGGTGTGCCTCTTTTTTTCTTTATAAATGCTTCAGAGGAAATTTCACATTCAGCTACAAAATAATTACTGTCTGTTTTTTTTATGTTTATTACCACACAGCTCTGCTGTCCACGTTGCAGGATGCTGCATGTTCCTGAATGAATCAATATTACAGCAGCTCTAGCAGTGTTTAGGAGCAGACTAGCAATGTTAGCACCAGAGGGCATCACTGCCTTGAATAAAAATGTCTTTCAGGGTCTGTACAAGTAGATTTGTGATGGATTTTATTTGCCCTTTCTGGGTTTATTTTCCTTTCTTGAGTGCAAGTGTTAACTCCGCTTTTCCCTTTCATCAGGGTTACGCTTGGTTGCATGATTGCCAAAGCAATTAGTCTGGATTTGCTAGTGATCATGAATGTTTTATAGCACTGGATGCTCAAGTGCTGCCGACTTAATTGGGTGTATAAAGCTCTGAAATGTGTTCCTGCATATCATCATGGTGGAGAAAATGTGGAGCGCAGCATGGAGATTTGTAGTTCCGTGATGACGTCGTGGTGTCTGCTCGGCTCTCGTTGGCCGTTTTGTGGTTTAGAGGATTGTTCGGAGCCAGTGAGATAATGGTTATTGTTTTGGGATGTGCCTTTCTGAATTATTTTTTGTTTTTAGTGTTTCAATTGGTAACCAGACATTTTATGCAAACTGAACAGCCACTTTGTTGGATTAGTTGATTTGATCTTTGTTTAGATCGCATTTGTTTGGGGTTTTTATGGACGCCCTTCTTTTCTGCACGTGTATGTAGGATGTGTCTTGCTTGAGAAGCCACATGTATGTATACTGCCCCAAGGGGATGCGAAACCTGATCTGTTGCTGCCATTTTAGCCTTAACTGACACTACACGTTCACTGCAACATATGGCGTTGTTCCTCTGTCCGCCATCTGACTCTGCGCTTTTGGCTGTTCGTACAGCCGGCCGTAACCGCTGGGCTGAGGTCAGCTGATATAAAGTAAAAGTGATTGTTCTGCCATAGCCCTGGACCTCTGCAATCAGATCTGAGAACAGCCCGATCCCTTCAGCTGTCTGTTATGGCTTCGTGCGGGATGATGACTCACTTGTTTACCATTTCCTTGTCCCCAGAAAGGAATGCCGAGGCGAGTTCTGTGAAGGAACAGTAGCCTACAGAGAATAAACGGGCTGTGCGCTGTTCTCATTAACCATTCTTTCCTCAAGGAGCAGCACTGTAGTCCAGTTGTGTCCAAAATGAAAATGGAGCAGGCGTTAACGGCGTAAATGACTTGGGTTCGGTTTTTGTGGTTTTGTGGAACACCCTGCCTTTGCTCCATTTATAACAAGATTTCAGGTTCAAAGTCCAGTTTATTTAAAGTCATATTATCCAAGTGGTAAACCAGAAGGCTTGGTGGCATCCAAGGAAACACGTGTTGCATTAGGAATATCAGACACTTTGCTTTGTCCAAATATTGAAAGGTTGTGCAAGTTTAGAACGGTCACGCTCCATTGGTCATATCTCTGTCCAACTCGAGCAACCGTGCTCCTTAAAGAAGAAAATTTTAAAGGTAAATGCGTTATGCTTTCATTACCTTGTTTAACGCTAGACGGCGTTTCGATTTCATAAAATTGGTGAAATTTAGTTCTCCTCTGAAATTTGGTCATTGTTTTTCTGTGACCTCTTAAAAACAGGCCATTCTGTGGCTGGGAAGTTATTTAATTTGAGGGGATTCCCGAGCAAATAATGCGCATGAAATCGCTTGCTTTGTGCAGTCAAGCAGACCGAGGAAGTCTGTGTGCACATGTGCAGGATTACCACCTTCTTTTCCTCCTTCTTCTTTTCAGTTTTACAGCAGCTGGCATCCAGTGTTGCATTACTGCCATCTACAGGTTTACTTTGACCGTGCTCTGACGGTTCCATCATTCCGTCGCTAAACAAACAGCTGATCACACCAAGGTGCTTGCTGACCGCCGGTATTTATTAGTTTGGTCCTGCGTTTCCTTTGCTTCGCAACGTTAACATCTCGTTTTCCGTTACTGTAGTCAGTCTTTCACGTTTCATTCGCACCCTCACGTCCTCCATTTTTCTCTCCGGTTTCAAATTTGTATCCCATGATGCCTTGCATGAACATGGGAAAGCCCACCACGTGATGCATGATGGAGTATTTTGAATTGGGTCATGGTGAAGCAGGAAAAAATGGTGGAGAATTTAGGACCACGTGGCCTTAAATTCATTAACTGTTCTATTTATTATTATTATTATTATTTATTTATTTATTTTTTTAAAACACCTAATAAAATTGGAAGTCTGTGACTTGAATTCTTAGGTGTCGGGGGAAATTCTTTTTATGACCTACACTTGGAAAAATCTGAAAGGCAGTCTACCTTTAACTGATGTCTGATAAGAACGTCTGCCTGGGCCGTGCAAGGCCAAGAAATCCTGATTAAGCAAACTAATGTTGCTTAGCAAAGCAGAGAATTCTACTGGAGACTTTTAAGCAGTTAACGATGGGAAGGTCAGACAACCCATGATATGATACATAACCGAGACAAGAAGATAAAATGTCATGCCTGCACTCACTCTCTAATAGAAATAAAGCCCAATATTAACCCCGTACTTGCTTATCAATATGTACAGTGTTGAAAACAATTAATTTGCTTGTGTGTTTGTCCAAGTCAGAATGAGGACAACAGAATGCCATGATGAGATTCGTGTTGTACGTTAGAGCTGTAACACACTGCCACTTTCCCTACTTGTTTAGTGCTCCAAATATCTGTATCGGTGTTCAGATTTGAGCCCGAAGTAGGTGTGGCCTAAACCAGAAGTTATTTAAGCCACTGAGATCCTGACCAGGCAGTTACTAAGGATGCTCTGTATGCCTTGAGCAGTGTCGCATGTTCATGTTAAGGAACATGGTATTTCTTTCTTTCACAAGCTTCCTATCTGACTGCTTGCTTCCATCCATATGAAAGTAAAAGAAAAGTGACCTTTTCACTTCCTATTCGTATTTAAGACAGTGCTTGAATAACGTATTTGTTTACGGTTCAATCTCGGTTGTGTATACATTATAATACGGACAAATCACAAAATGCAGTTGGGTTGTATAATAAAGCAAATTGGTGAACCCATGCGTCGCTGTTAAACATTGGTCTCCGTTAATTTTCATCGCTTTTCTTTTACCTTACCTGTGCTGCAATGAAAATGGAAACTCTAAAGAACTTGTGGTTTGTTGATGAGCTCATTTCCATATAGCAGCTTTTTGTGATCTCTGCATTGCAAAGGTCAATATTGTTCTAAGCATGAACAGCCCTGTAAGAGGGACTGAATAGGTCGGCTGTCCCTCGCAACCCTACAGTACTAATGGGCATGTCGGAGCACTTTTACCCTCGATGAAGTCCATATGAGTCGAATGCACGCATCCGCTGGGATTCGAGAGCGCTGACCTAAGCTACATGCTATAGAAGCAGATCAGAGGCAGAAACAACACCTCTATTCTGTTGTAAGGCACTTCGAACGTAAGCAGGGAACTAGTGTTTTTGCTGAGCCGAGAATGGTTCTACAGTTTTGTGATTGTTTTAAGAAATCAAGTTGGTTTCATTTTTATTTCAGATTTGATTCCTTTTAAGCCAGAAATACCTATGAATAAAGATGAGTTTATTCAGCAGAATTCTTGATTTCACCAAGCATCTTTTTGCTTAACAATTTGAACTTTTATAAACAAAAAAAAAAGTCAACTAGAACCCCCTCCTTTTTATAAGAATCTCAGATTAATGAAAATGTCCATGCTGAAGGCTACATGTGAAATTTGTTTAAATTGAGGTCCCCCCCTCCCCGCCAGCTTTAGTTGCTGAAAAGATGCCGTTTTAAATTGTGTAATAAAGGACGACTGCATATTTCATCCTTATTGAATAAAGTCTCATCAAATGCTTTGCGACCCAACTGTAACGTACATCACATGAAGCATGCTGAGGTCATAAACCAGACTTCAGTGCAGCTTGTGCTGTACAAGCTTGTAAGCACATCAGACAGACAGAGAGAGAGAGAGACCGAGATGGGGGGGAGAGACCGAGATGGACAGTGTGAGAGGGACAGATTGGGGGGGAGAAATGGACAGAAGGGGGGGATGGAGAGAGACCTGACGTCTATGTGCGTGAGAAACAGATGCAGAGAGACAGGTGGGGGGGAGAGACCAAGATGGACAGACAGAGTGAGAGAGAGAGAGACGGGCACCAGGAGAGATGGACAGTGTGGGGAAAGAGACAGAGGGGCTGAGAGATGGAGATGGACAGTGTGTCTGTGGGGGGGGGGGCAGACAGACAGATAAACACAGGCAGTGTGAGAGGGAGACATGCAGGGGGAGACTGAGGCAGACAGATGATGGGGGGGCAGACAGTGTGGGAGAGTGAGATGGACAGCGAGAGAGACAGATAGATGGGAGGGGAGAGATAGATGAGAGAGTGAGATGGCCAGACATAGATAGATGGGACAGAGAGCGGGGGAGACAGACGGACAGAGATTGGGGGAGGAAGGGGAGAGAGGGAGATGGACAGAGATGGGGGAGAGAGACACGGATGGATGGATGGATGGATGGATGGATGGACACCGTGAGAGGGAGAGATGGACAGACAGATGGGGAGGGAGAGAGTGGGAGACAGATGGGTGGAGAGAGACAGTGAGGGAGACACATGGAGATGGACGGCAAGAGAGACAGGTCTCTCTGAAGATGTATATTGCTTTTGTCTGACCCCCATTTAACCACACTTGTAATATAGCATTACATTCAGGCTGAAGAAAAGCATCATAAATAACAGTCTCCGTGACCCCCAGCATCTTAAATAATATACATCCAGACTAGCTCTGTCGCTTTAAGAATCACTATGGTTGAGCCAACAGTAACAGTCTTCTTCAACTCTTCCTCACTCTTCTCTTCCCCCCCCCCACCCACATTATTTCTTTAGAGGACTTGTGTTTTGGAATGCCATGTGGCGTCTCTTTCGGGCGTAACCATCTGTGTGTGTGTGTGTGAGGGAGAGAGAGAGCAAGAGAGAGAGAGACTGTCTTTTGTCTGTGTTACGTGCCTGCTTGGTGTTGCTCACAAAGGGTTAAAACCTGCTTCAGTCTCACTCACACACGCACGCGCACACACACCGGTTTAAACTGGTTCTCTGGAAAGTGCTTTGTGTGGCCCACTGAATCCTGGGAAGGGTCATGTGTAGCTCAGTGATGTCACAGAGGGAACTTAAGTCAGCTTTCCTGTATCAGCTGAAAATGTGTGTGCTTGTGATCAGAGATCACAGCTACAGTGTTGTGTGAAATTTTACCTGGAAATGGATCACGTGGTGGATTTTTGGCCCGTAGCAGAATCTTCCTCCCGGGGGGGGGGGAACAAGAGTTGGTGTGTACGCATGAGGAAAAGGGTTAATATGTTTAGCCACTTCTTTCTTTCTGAGCTAACGCTTCCTGTTATGCACCAGTGAGTAGACGAAGCTCTGTTTTTCCGGCTGTGTACCTTTCACCCTTGCCAAGAGCAGACAGCATCTCGGTGTCTGCCTCGCATCTCGTCCTTAATACCAGTTCATATACATTAAAGCTTTGGGTAAGGAAAACTGAATGAAGCTTAGTAGGATCACCCTGTGGAGTAAAAACTTTTAAATCAGGGTTTTTCCTCCATAGTGAATTCAAAGGTCACTTTCTTTATCAGTTTGCATGTATGTGGCCTCACTGTTGGCAAAGTTTGTGCGCTCGTCAACTGTAAACATCGATCATCATTTGAATAGAAGTTGATCTTTTACTCTCGGTGACCTGTTGAGCAGGGGTTCTTAACCTTTTCCACTGTAAGGCACACCTATTCAGACTTATAACGAGTCGGGGCCCATTTTAAAAAAAATAAAATAAAATAAAAATCCCCAATTATTTTGGCTCCTCTATTCTATTAGAATCTAATTATCTATTGTAAAGTGATTGTATTAATGGGATGCAACATCACTCCCTGTTACAGATGGGAGCCCAGGAATCAAATAAATGCAATAAAGACAAACTGTTTTCAATTGTAAGTATTGTATTTAAAACTGTATGGATGTACCAGAAGCGAACACAAAACCATGCATGCAGGGCATTCTCAGTCAAAAGGGATTAATGATCCAAAAGTGGAGTCTGGTCGATTAACACAAGAACTTTTATTACCACGTTTGTGTACAGCAACCAAGCAAGTTATTGAAACCAAGACGTACACTCAAAAGAAGTGGATATAGAAACTACTCAACTACCTTACATGTTAACGAAGAGATTTTTCCAATGAGTTGGAAAATTATCTATACATTTGAGTTCCCGGACATCTCAAACTACCTGTTGCTGCAGACATCGTTCTACGCGGACACGCAGATGAAACCTGGAAGAGCATGGAGGTGTACAACTAATTTACGTATGGCTGAGTTAAAGATCTGGGAATCAGGACACTACAAGATAGACAATGGTAGACTGTTCTAAGTGCAGGAAGAGTGTTTATTAGCAGGCATTATATTTACAAAAACGAAAGCAAAGCAGGGTATTTAAACAGCATTATAAAAATGGCTAGAAACAAATGTGTTGATGCTTCGCAAAGCCTCTGTGAAAACAGCGTCTGTATCTGCACGTGCTGATTGCACTCAAATCAGTATCGGGCGTTTCCCATAACTGGGTCCCAAGAGTGTGCACAACGTGCTCTGTGAATGAGCACGGCCGCACGAGCTACGCCAGACTCAAGTGCGCAAAGGCGTGACAGTCAAATGTTCGCCTGCTGTGTGACCACAACTTTTAGCTCGTGTGTATATTGCCATGCGTCACTGCCAAAAATGCCTCATTTTCATTGATCACCCAAGTGGGACCGTAGTTTAATGAGGCGGATGTGACGTCGGATGCAACCCAGCAATTGTACCCTATGAGTAAAAATTAACTTCGGCTTCGGGGGGGAATTGTAGCCCACTAGAGTGCTTAGTGGGCTGCGACCCAGTGGTTGAGAAACTCTGCTGTAGGATAAATCTATTTGATGGTCTTCAACTTCACACACTCGTTCACACCAAGGGGAAATTTATCCCTCATTAAGTAATAATTGTTTTCAACAAAACCACATGTGCCGTAGTTATTGGCTTTCCTACATTTTTAATACTTTTGTACAACTTCCTGTTGCCAGTAAAACAGTGCTGAGTCGTCTTCTATAACGTTTTATAAAGTTGGAGATGCAGATCAGGGTATCGGAGACCATGCCTCTCCAGATCATCCAAGGTCCTCGGCCCTCTCTTGTGCTCTCTCTTCAGCTTCACCTCACAAGTTTTCACTGGGGTTCAGGTCAGGGGACTGAGATGGCCATAGCAGAAGCTTGATTCTGTGCTCAGCGAACCATTTTTATTTTTTCCTGTTGATTTGGACATGTACTTTGGATCGTTTTCTTACTGGAAGATCCAGTGATGACCCAGTTTTAGTTTCCTGGCAGAAGAGCCAGATTCTGATTTAAAATGTCCTGGTGTTTTATGGAGTCCATGACGCCATGTACCCTAACAAGGTTTCCAGGGCCTTTTGGAGGAAAAACAGCTCCATAACATGACAGAACTTCCATCATATATTTTACAGCTGGGATCGGGTTCTTTTCATTATAGCCATCCTTGTTCTTACACCAAACCCACCCTTGAGTGTTTATTGCCAAAAAGCTCTGTTTTTATTACATCAGACCATAGAACACAGTTCCAGTCAAAGTTGTAGTCACGTTTCACAAACTTCAGGTGTTTTCTGTCAGTTAATCACAAACGTAAAGGCTTTTCTTGGTCAAACCTTCTAAATAATCCGTTGGCATGAGGGTGGAGTCTGATGGTGGTTTTGGAGACTTGGAAGCCCTAAGATTTTACTTTCTCATTCACCAGCAGTGATGCTTGGGGAGGGTTTTCTGTTTCCCCCCGAGGGGAATACTGACCGAGGCCCTCTGGGCTGAGGTCAGTATTCAAGGCTGAGGTCACGGTATTTCACCATACCTTAAGCTGGTAAATAATATTTATTTTTTTCTTTACCAAATTCTAACAGAAAACGAGAGCGCCTAAAAGGGAAAACCAAGCCGAGGCGAGCCGCCATTTTGAATCCTCATTCACGGTTGTAATGCAGATTGTTTCCTCCTCGGCATACAAATGCACTTCCATGTCAGGGGGAAAAAAACTACATTTTGCCACCTATGTAGTCTCCTATTTATACAAAATTGAGTCATTCAGGATTCAGCCATGTTTTT
>JAPFFA010000016.1:35567078-35591436 GCA_026153275.1 Sciades herzbergii
TTAGTTGTATTTCTTTATATAAAGCAGTAAATAACATTGTTTTTACAAGCTGCTAAGACTGGTAAGAGTATGGAAAACACGAAGTTGCCTTACAAAAAATGTCATTTATTCAATCAAATTTCCCAAAACAACGGTTAACAAAATGCGAACATTTTGTACCATTTTTTTTTCCAGTCACATTCACCCCAAAACACAATAAAGAGATCATAGTATTGTCTTTCTACTCCACGTATCAAGCAAGATATATCATATTATAATGATGATGCCCACATTTGCCCACATAATCACCTCATTTGGTGTTTTTCGCCGGAGATCGGCTCGGGCTCCGGCGCCTGCTGGTGACATCACACTATGTGATTGGCTGGACTGTTTGAAGGATGATGTACAAGTTTGTGGTTGGTCTGGACAAATTACGGAAGTAGTTATCGTGGGATTAGGTTTCATGGGATTTCATTGTCATGTTCATGTCGCGTGCACTGCGTTTTTGTTGAACACAATTTCAAAATAAAAGCAATGCACATTCAGTCCATGCATGAGGTAAAATTAGAAAATGCGTTTATTTTGTAATTTCTAATTAACCTTACGCGGGCCGGTCAGAATGAACCAAATGGCCGGATGCGGCCCACGGGCCGTAAAATGCCCAGGTCTTGTGTAGTTGGTCTTTCACGGTTCATTTGCACACTCACGTCCTCCATTTTTCTCTCCGGTTTCAAATTTGTATCCCACAATGTCTTGTGCAAAGGGGGAAAGCCCACCACGTCATGCATGATGATGTATCTTGAACTGGGTCATGTTGAAGCAGGAAAAAATAGCAGAGAATTTAGGGCCACGTGGCTCTAAATTCATTAACTGTTCCATTTTTAAAAAACATAAAATTGGAAGTCTGTGATTCAAATTCAGTAGCTTTCGGTCCATTAAACAGAAACAACTGGGTGTCGGGGAAAATTCTTTTTATGACCTACACTTGAAAAAAAATCTGAAAGACAGTCTATCTTTAAATTCAAATTTATGTACATTACAGGTGAGACACACACACTATATGGCCAAAAGTATGTGGACACCTGGTCTTCACAGCAATACATGGTTCTTCCTCAAACTGTTGGCACAAACGTGGAAATACATAATTGTATCGAATGTCTTTGTATGCTACAGCATTACAATTTCACTTCACTGAAACAATGAGGCTCAAACCTGTTCCAGCATGACCATGCGTCTGGGCATAAAGTGAGCTCTACAAAAGACACGGTATGCCAAGTTTGGAGCGGAATATCTCAAGTGGCCTGTGCAGAGCCCTGACCTCAGCCCCACTGAACACTTTTGGAATGAATTGAAACCCTGACTGCACCCCAAACTTCCTTGCCTGACCTCACTAACGGGCAAATCCCCAAAGCCACACTCCAAAATCAAGTAGATAGCCTTCCTATAAGAGTAGAGGTTAGTGGATGTTCATATTGCACATATGGGTGTGATAGCCAGGTGTCCACAAACTTTTGGTCATATGGTGTACACACTGAAGCTACTCTTAAAGGCAGCATCCAAGTGACACACAACGGTAGTTTAGGACCTCAGAGCGTGTCCTTAGATTATAAAAATGACGCATGCCAAGAAACATCTGCCAAAGCAGGTATGATGGCAGTGGAGTAATAGGGTGGGGAAGTGGATAGGGATTTGGTAGAAGCCCAAAGAGGATTCACTAAAAGTTCAGAAAAACCACTGGTCATGCTGCAGTTTTTCATACTTCCTTGTTCAGTTTTCTCCAGTTTCTGCTGTTGATCCTGCTGATGCCAGGAACACATGATCAACCAACTTTAGACCGCACAGCTCCTTCCCTCCCCTCGCGCACACACACGGGTTTTTAATACTACCCTTGTATGGACCTTCCATTGACATTATTATTAATGCAACGTCTACACCTTCAGTTAACCCTTAACATCTACTTTCACCTCAGTAATCAAAATGAAACCTTTTGGCCCTTAGTGTTTTTGTTTAAAAAAAATACTGCAAAGTTTGGTCTCTAATAAGATAAAAGTTCACACACACACCCCATACCTGGAATGTGCTTCCACACAGCCTGGTGCCGTCACAGGATGAGAGTTGAATAAACACACTGATAGACTGGCACTGTATTATCTTGTTCTATGGTATCAAGGACAACATGGGAAACTGTGTGTGTGGGGTGTGGTAGAGACCTTCATCCTCATTGTGCCTCATCAGGTTTATGCCCTTGAATCTGTAATTTTAAAATTCATGACAAACTGTGTGTGTAGGATGTGCCAGTGGCATCAGCCAGGCCGGATAATTATGTGCTGCTGTTGGTGATGCTGTGTGTTTTTGCTGGAGGAACGCTGGTTCTGCTTTCTGTTCTCCTCATCTTCTGCCATCGCTGCTGTCAAAGTGGCCGCCGCTACTCGAGGTGAGTGCTCCTGATCTTACAGTGCATATTTCAGCAGAGAGATTTTCAGATTTTGGTCTCCCACATTGCAAGCAGACAGATTAGTATAACCAAACATGATCATGAGCACTCCACAACTAGATCCCTTAACCTACGCGTGTGCCGGTTTCCAACGCAAGCAGGTGCGCCATTATGCCAACATCATAAGGCTCTTTTGATGTTCAAGAAATACCCATCCGATACATACGGTGAAAATAAACCTGCCTTTCAAACCAAGGGAGAAATCAAAGCCCAGCTGCTGCAAGTCGTCATGAGCTGAACTGAATCACAGACCAGGAGCCCTGTATGCTTTCGCTGTTTGTCATGCATGGAGAGGCAATCCGATTTAGCCCTTGCATGGCTGAAGCTGATGTGACGGGGTGTTTATGAGCGAAGGAAACCTGTCCTGACAGACCTGACAGAGAGAGCATAAACACCGTTATATGCATTTCAAGCTAATCGGAAATAACTTGCATGGCAGACTTTAGATTCAACTGGATTATAAATGCATTTCTGGAAGTGTTTGGTGAAATATAAAACATTTTAAGATCTTAATAAAGGAAAAAAGCAAACAGCATCAGTTTAACTCACTCACTGAATGTTATATTGTCTTCTTGTTCCTCTGCAAACCACTTTCAGATCCTTTGGATCCTCTCAATAGTAACAGCTGTGCCTTGTTTTATATTCAAAAAAAAGGGGAGTGCAAATTTTTGCACTTAATTACGTATGCACATACACCAATCAGCCATAACATTAAAACCACCTGCTTAATATTGTGTAGGTCCCTCTTGTGCTGCCAAAACAGCTCTAATCCATCGAGACATGAATTCCACAAGAGCTCTGAAGGTGTGCTGTGGTATCTAGCACCAACGGAGCTGCTGCTAACATCTTAAGTTCTGCAAATTGTGATGTAGGGCCTCTATGGATCAGACTTGTTCGTCCAGAACATCCCACAGCTCAATTGGACTGAGATCTGGGGAATTTGGATGCCTAGTCAACAGCTTGAACTCTCATGTTCCTCAAACCATTCCTCAACAATTTCTGCAGTGCCAGAGAGTGCATTATCCTTCTGAAAGAGGCCATTGACTACTTTCACATTACCCATAATGCTTTGTGCCTTGGGGGGGTAGTAACCAAAATATAAACAAAAACACAGCATCACACACTGACTGACTAATCTGAATTTAAATCTCCATAAAACCTTCAAAGAAGTGACAAAACTAATTAAACCAAAGCTTAACTAATTCTGCAAAGCCTTTTTTGTTGACTTTGAGAAAATCAAACAGTAAAAAAAAAAAAAAGGGCTTGTAAATCTCATATCGAACGCTTTGAACATCTCTACTTTGGGTGACAGTTAGCAGCTTCCTTCATCCGTCAACACAGGTGTTCTAATAATTACTTACCTGCAGAAGAGCTTCGAAAGATTGACACTCATCACAGAAGAACCCACAGTGAAATTGTCTTTGCTGGGTGCTGGTTACGCCGAGAAAGCCGTAAGAAAATACAAAACGCTTTGTGCATGAGACTACATTTGGTCTACCTACAGAAACACTAAAAGGGGAAGTACATGCAAACTTACACTGTATCGTTTGCACTTTGATCCTTCAAATAAAAGTTGTCCCTTTCAGTTCTTTGACTTGTCCTGGTTTTTCAGTTTTTGCACTTATGACTAAACACAAAAGACAGAGGGGTTGTAGGCTTCATGACTCGGATCATCAGACTTTACTCCACCACTGAAGTGGGCAGAACAGTTGCGTGTGGTCTGCCGGTGTAAAATTTTGACAAGGAATTCTGTTTAACCACGCTTCTTGATGCTTAGCTTCTTTAGGTATTCTATAAAACTTTCAATCAGGAAAAGTTGTTTCCCCCCATGCGAATTCGAAGAAATTACTGAGATTATCTGACTTGGCAAACAAATATAGTGCCTGGTTACGACCAAAGGCGCAAAGCATTATGGGTATATGAAAGTAGTCAATTGCCATTAGAGAATACAATTGCCATGAAGGAATGTACTTAGTCTGTGACAATGTTTATAGGTAGGTGATATGTCTCAAAGTAACATCCACATGTATACCAGGACATGAGGTTTCCCAGAACATCACACTGCCTATAACAGCTTACTTTCTTCTCAATGCATCCAAGTACCATCTCTTCACTAAATCAATCATGTACACACATCCAGCTGTCCAAATGATGTTAAAAAAAAAAGTGATCCATCAGACCAGGCCACCTTTTTCCATTGTTTCCTTGTCCAGTTCTGATGCTCACGTGCTCTAGTGGTGGACAGGGATCAGTATAGCCACAGACTGGTCAGCGGCTACACAGCCCCATGTACAGCAAACTGTGATGCACTGTGTTTTTGGTCACCTTTCCATCATAGCCAGAATGAACTCATTTCATCAATTTGTTGTGGTGTAGCTCCAGACCCAGTTTTGGGCGTCAGTTCCCTCCAGGCCTTGGTTCGCCGTGGATGATGCCTGTGCTCCTAGCTATGGACTGCAGTGAGCTCGTTGCTCATTTTAACATCATGGTTGTCCAGTGCTTTGTGCAGCAGTGCTTTAGTGCTTGGCGTGATGCTCCAAGCGATGTTGCTCGGTGGTGTCGCAGCAGCTGTGCTAGCAGTGTGGGACTTGTTTTCGTGCACCTTTTGGTGGGACTGTGGCTGCTACACCATTGGAATGACATCCTGACCTCTATTTGGTGGACTTTTTTTTTTTTCTTATAATTGTAAAGTGACCTTGGGTTTTGAGAAAGGCGCTATATAAATCTAACTTTATTATTAGTATTACAGTAGCTCTTCTGTGGATTCAGACAGACTAGCCTTCACTCCCCATGCATATCATTGCACCTTGGGCACCCACGACCCTATCAATGGTCCACCAGTTGTTCTTCCTTGGACCACTTTTGGTAGGTACTAACCACTGCATACCAGGAACACACCTGCCTTTTTGGAGATGCTCAGACCCAGTCATCTAGCTATCACAATGTGTCCCTTGTTTTAAAAAAAAAAAAAAAAAAAAGTCACGCCGATCCTTGTGCTTGCCCAGTTTTCCTGCTTCCAACACATCAACTTCAAGAACTGCCTGTTCACTTGCTGCCTAATATATTCCACCCCTTGACAGGTGCCTTAACAAGGTGAATGTTATTCACTTCACCTGGCAGTGGTTTTGAATGTTATGGTTGATCATAACTTTCAATTGGTCATATACTTTTTAATTGGTCATATACTGCTAGTCATGCACTGGTCATGAAGCACATTTCTACAGTTCTTTTCTTTTCCATAATTTCTTAGGGCCAGCGATGACTTGGAGAAAACCAACACCACATATGTGGAAGAGAGTCAACCTACTCAAGGTAATTAACCGACCAAGAATGTTTTAAGAAACTGACACTTCCAGTGCTTCAATTTTGGGGTCTTGCAAGTATCAGCTCCAGTAGTGGGCTAGTGTTTGTTTTTTCCTTCCTAATACACTAAATACGATCGCATAGGAAGGTGAAAGCTGGTTCTAGAGCAGCATTCTTAAATTTAGTATATCTAATATATACAGAACAGGAAGCGATGCATTCATTTATGCAAGTTGTTCCATGTTTCTTTAAACAGACATCACCATTAGGATGGAAAGCACAGACACACTGTCCACCTCCAGCTGTCACGGCGATGAGAACACAGAGCGTTTCCAGCCCTCAGTGTACACAGGCCGGCGGGTCTCCTTCAACGAGACGGCCATCTACGAGCAGAGCAAGAACCACCAGGAGAAAGGCCGAAGGTCAGGGAATATAATAGGTGGGGTTGAGTGGTGTAGGTTGTTTTCTGTCAAAACTGCAGACAAAGTTGATATAAAATATGCTTGTTTCATTTCCACAAACCTGGTGTAGCGTAGCAGAGATGCCAATATTGCTTATTAAAAAAAAATTCTAGCAGGGAGAGATGAGAGAGAGAACTTTTAATCACCAAAACCCGAGTGTACATCAGTGGAGGAGACAGCAATTTTCTTCTTTCGGGGGGGAAGGGGAGGAAAAAAAAAATTAAAGCAGCAAGTCAAAAGTTTAGGTGACCACTATTTAATTTTTTACAGACCAAAAACACAACAGTCCTACTCAGTTTCTTCTGGCTCACAATACTGAGGCTCATGAATATCACCCAGATAAAAGTCAGCACAAAGGGAAAGTAATCACTACCAGAAGCAACTGCATCATTTCCCCTTCAGTGAATTGTCTTTAGTATGACATCTGCTTTTCCTATTTCTCAACTGAAGCAGTTTTCATTTTGCTCCCACATCACTGTTGCAAGGGGTCAAAATACATAAAATCTAGGGATAAACCATAGACGTTGGCACCTCTAAACAAAGCAGTGTTCATTTCCAGTCGGATGGCTCCCACGGATTTCATTTTCTTTGTGCTGCCTAGTCGTTGGTACATTTTAAAATGTAGAGTATGTAGAGCAAGCTTGGCTGCTGATTTCCAGTATAGTAAAGTACAAATAGAAACTCATGCTGTGGGTTGTTATGGGGAATCCAAAACTTCTTGTAAGCATATGTGCTTAAGATATGACTCACAACAGACTTGGCATGTGTCCTTGTTGATCATAACTCTCACTGTGGCTTTAGTCTTTCAATTTTCTCTACAATTGTGAAATTTTGCAGATTTTGAATTAGCACTTACAACTAGGTTTACAAGAAATAATTCAAATTCAGATCAAAAATCCTTCAGAGAGCCTAACCAGTCAGCATCTGTTGGACACTTGTTCTCTTTCGCTCTGTCAGGTATACTCTTACAGAGGGTGATTTCCACCACTTGAAGAAAGCTCGTCTGACCCACTTACACATTTCACCTCCAGCAATGAACATCCTGACCATCATGGAGTGTGACTCACCTGAGAACAGCATCAGTTTGCGAGAACAGTTGCAACACAAACCGTCTCTATCTATATTTCAGGTAACAGGTCTTGCTCTCAGGTCATGCACGTAGTACACGTCATCCGAAAACCATTTTGAAGTTCAAAATAACATTTATTTACATACTGTACACCATGAAATACTTAAGTTTGGTATGGCTCTGTGTGTCTGTAGCTTGGTGAGGGCACCCTGCCTGAATCTCAAGTACCCTGGAGGAGCCAGAGCCCAAGTGGTGCACTGCCTGGAGATGCGCTAAACTCTGTTCTGGACACCAGCTTTATTGCCAGCACAAGTGAAGGAAGCTCTGAACCACCTCGATCAAGGACAGTAAGTAACCGATACGCTCAAACGCTGAAATCACCCGGAGAACACAATGTTCCAAAACTGTCTCTAATTCAGCTTCAAATCAGAGGCAAGAACATGTATAGGAAAAATCAAGAACCTTTTCAGATCTTACCACTCAACATCGAACATACTACATTACTCATGAGCCACCACTGCCTCAGGACTCATGTCATCACACCCCGCCATTCGGTCAACCATAAAACCGTGTTGGCGGACCCATTTTATCAACCATATTTCAGCTTCCTAGAAATCAAAGTTAGTTCTTACAAAAGTCATGATGAAAAAGCAACAGATAAACCTGTCCTTGATTAGAAATTGATTTTAATATGCTGGCTAAGCTCCTGCTTGTTTAGCATCTGACTCTTTCTCAGATTGAGGCAATGGGAAGTGCTGGTTTAAAGATGGAGGATGACCCTGGATCCTCCCAAGTGATAGGAGCATATGGAACATCTGGAGAAGGAGGAGGCAGCTCATCTTCAGGGCAGGGCTCAATGCTGCACTTCCTATCCCGACTCAGGAGGCACGCAAGTCTGGAGGGAGCCAGTCCCTATTTCACCATCAAAAAGTGGAAGCTAGACAGCAGTAACAGAGCAGCCAGTCTGGACATGAGAGGTGAGGAACAAGCAGAGCATATTTACCAGGTCATTAAATCAGAATAAGCATTTTTGATGGAAATCAAATCCAGATTTTGTTTGACTTGAAGAGAGATTATTATTTCAATTTGTTCCCTGCCTGCCACCATTTCACATATCTGTGCCTGGAGGTCCACTATAGTGCACAGTTATTCATTGTTTAGTGAAAAACAAAAAACACTAAAGAAGGGAAATGATTAGACAATGCAAGGCATGGAACTCTAGGATTCAGGTAGGAAGGAACCAATAGCTAAAGAACCATCTGAACTCAGCAACCCAGAACATTTAATTACCTCGTCTGCTACGGAGTAAGCGGGGCGAAGTGTTGTTTTCGGTTGGGTTTCTTTTTTTTTTGTTAACAATATTATGGGAAAATGGCTGGATCAAGCTTCATGAAACTTTCAGGACAGATGGGCATTGGTCTCAATTAGAACCTCCAACATTTTGAGGGTCATGCGGTCAAGGTCACCAAAAAAGCCAAAATTGTTTTTGTTGTGGCCACTACGTCATCGTGCTGGAAGAACGTAAGAGTGTAACAATCACGCACTGCGCATGGACTAAAGAAATCGCTTTCAGACATGTTTATGCTTATTAGAGGAAAAGTGCGTTCCACTGAGCTCCATCACTGGGCCATTTCCAAGAAATATGAGTTTGTCATAGTGACAGCATGTGTGTCAGCCTCGGTTCAGAGGTTTCAGTTTCGAAAACTGTAAGAGGTAATAGTAGAATAATATAAAAGTACAGACACTTGGCACATTTTACTTCTGTGATTTTTAAATTGTTCATTTTTGGATTACACTTCATTTTTGTGGCTACTGCCTCAGAGTTTTAAACAAACAAACAAAAAAAAGCAGCGCTATATTTACTGTATGGACATGGTATCAAAATTTCATTTATAAGCAGTATGCACCCAATATATATGAGAGAGAGAATTTTTTTTTTTTCCCCACGATATCTTCCTGCATATTCATTGCAAGTGCTACTGGGCGAGGTTTGTTTTGCCTGGCAACACTTGTTCACTTTGGAACTTTTCTGGGAACTGGGAAGAACTAAAATGTTGGCTATGAAGTTCACTGATGATTTGTTTTAGTCATGATGTTCTTGAGCAACACATGATGGCTACAGGAAATACATGGTTTTAAGCACCATGTAGGGCTTAATTAACAGGCCATTGGAGACCAATCCTGGATCAATAAGTGTGTCGTTAAAGTAGCTTAGTGAAGGCTGAATGAGAGCTCAGAAGTGGCAGCAGACAGAACAGGGGAAGATGAAGATCTTCTGCCTGCTTAATTAATGATGTAATAATTTTGTTATCCTTCACCTGATGTGAAAGGTCAGCAAGTGTGGCATGTTCATTTCCTCATAATGAGGCCTAGATCCAATTATATACTGTTATAACTGGAGCACAGGAGCATGGTTTGACCACACAGCCCAGACTTAGTGACCTCTCTGTCTTTTGGTGCATTGTGTACATGTTTTCTTTCAAATCAGGACAAAAGTATTTTGCGGCTGAGAAAACCAATGTGGAAAATTGACTTCCAGTCTAAAATGCTCGTTTGTGTTTGGTTAGGCCTCCCGTTAGTAATTTTATAGACACAATGCCACTGGGAGTGGAGCTTTGTGTACATGGGAAAGGGGAGGATAGGCTCAAGTTTAAAAATAAAAAAATAAAAAATACCCACACGCCATGTCAATCATCTAACCCACTTACTTAACTGTTAGAAAGAGATAATCCTGAATAAAATGAACCAAATCTTACATAATACATCTTTAAAGTTCCTTCCTTCCATTCTTTTGTCTTCTTCCCTTCTCTCAGGTTCTCCAAGGAGGCGAGCATTTCAAAGACAGAGAGCAGCAAGTGAAACTCTTGAACCAGGAGAGGACGACATCCAGCAGCCAGGACTAGGTGGAGGAAGTGATTTTCTGTTGCACGCCAAACCCCCTCAGCCACAAGCTGATCCCCCAAGACGACTCTCTGCTGGTTCTTTGGAGTCGTCAACTACAGGCTGTCCACCCCCACCAGCCCAACTCAGGAGGTATGGTACTTTGTTCTACTCTGTTACCTCAGGTCTACCTGCCTCCTTTACCTTGTGCACTACAAAAAGAATGTTTGTTCAAAGCACTTAAGGATAGTCAGCATGTCTTCTGCATTATTTCACAATATTCTCACGACACGCTGCAGACAGAAACGCAAGGTCTGGAAATGAAATGTTTTGTCAGTCCTTGTGAGAACAAAATCAGGTTCTTTATTTCCTACAAGTGGTTTTGGGTGCAATTCCAATCCAAAGAAAAGGTATACACAATGATAGAGCCAAAAGGCTGCTAGGGTTGACTGCCTAAATGTTGCGTGACTAAAGACTTATGACTCTGGTCCTATTTGCTTTGATTTTGACACCCTGTAGGTTAGAGGTGAAGGCTGTATTGGAAGCAAGTCCAAGGGCTGAAGGCAGCAGGACTCAAACAGCACACAAGTTACTAGATCCCATCAGGCCTCAAGGGGAAGAAGTGGAAGAGAATGGAGATAATAATGAAATACTAGGAGCAACAGGAGGTGAAGAGACTAGTGCTGAAGGAGCCTCTGAATTTGATTTGGTAAACAGACACGAAAGCCTGGAGCAGCCCAACATGTACCGGGACATCTGGAGCCTACGAGCATCACTAGAACAGTATGCTTCCTCTGACCTGAGCAGCAATGACCGAGATTCCACACGTAGTGATGCTGACAGTGTCTGTTCACTAGGGGGGCTTGGTGCCTCCAGAACAGGTATGCACAGTTACCAATCACAAGACATAGACGATGAGATCGATGGGGATGGTGAGCTTCCGTATGATGACGTGGCCAGGGAGGTTAGTGGCAGAAGGAATGGCAGGGACAGTGTGGACTCCGAGAGAGGTAGCGACAGTGAAGCTGGAAGCAGGAAGCTTCTGCAAATGGACAGTGGATATGCTTCCATTGAGGCTCCTTGCAAAGCACCAGAGGAACTTCGGCTGTTCGGAAGCACGTCTGGCAAGACAGCATCAGAACGACGCCGGTTCTTTACAAACGCTGGCCGCAAGGGGACGGTGTGTGAAAGTTTTGAGACTAGGCTGTTCAAAGAAGAGTTGGAAGATGAAGGTTCAGAAAGCAGCATTAGCATAGAGCCAGAAGGTCCCAGTACCATAGCCCAGGGGGAGCCATGCAGCTCACTCAGAGACGCACCAGAAATGCAGGCAGAAACCAAACCCAGGCCACGCTTTCGTCGCAGAGACTATAGCATTGATGAGAAGACAGAGGCCCTGTTTAATGAATTCCTGCGCCATGATCCACAGTTTGACCAGCAGGGTTCACCTTCTCTACGGCATAGACATCGCTCACGAATCCACCTGCGCAAGCAGTGGCAACGCACCAAGCAGTACAGCGACCCCGGAGCTGCTCGGTACTCGCCATCCCTGGAGAGACAGCGCAGTTATGCACTGCGGAGGGGAGACAGTGCCAACTACCCACTTGATACACGATACCACAGCACCTTACCACGTATTGCTAGTGCTGCAGATGAGGAGGCCAGCGAGGGAGCAGCCAGTGAAGGCACTGAATCACCCGAAGCACAGGGCTCTGGTCCAGCTCCTGAAGACAACTCCAACAACAGCAGCAACAACAGTAGTCCTGTGGTCAAGTACCAGGAGGAGCCTAACCTGTTGTTTTCCACACCCTCAATGGACAGCACCATGGCAGACTCCGGGATACTGGAGGGTTGTGGGAGTGCGGGGCATGCCACAGAGATACACAGATGGTTGGTCACAGACCCCAGTCCTGTAAAGACGGGTAACAGCCAGTGGAACACAAGCATTCAAATTCCAGATAACAGGTATCACATGGATAAGGACAAAGGCTATGTGCATAGTGTAGTGGATCCCAGTCCATCTGATAAACTGGTGAGCAGTCTAGATGAACGACTATACACCAGCCTGAGGAGGACTCAAGGCAATCAGGAACGCATGGTAACTGTGACCCGCACTTCCCCAGATCTCAGCCAGGACTAAGAGCATGATGAACAGCAGCATTCAATGACTCGAGAAATCAAGACACCTCAGAGTACAGGAGAGATGAATAAAATGGTGATCTTGAGGTGTTAAGGCAATCCATCACTACCACAACTTGAAATCGTTTTCAGATAAATAATGCATGTCTATTCCTTAATAATGCAGGGTTTAGTAGGTGGGGTGCAATCTCAAACTAGGGAAACATCTGAAAATGTAGTAAAAATCCATATGCAGACAATTACACTGAAAAGATAGCTAGGTTCCCCCCCCCCGAACAGATTGATGTAAACACCATTTGTAAAATGCACTGTGAAAACTAGGCAAACTAGGGTGCTTTGTGAAACATACAATTACAGGGCAATTCAGAGTAATAACCCAAAGAGTCAATTGCACTTTTATTAATTAGAAATTATGAGAAAAGGTCAGCTTTCTCCTCTCAAAGAAAAATAGACTGAGTTATTTCTTCCAGAAGAAGTCAGCAGTTTCTTGATGAATTATGATCAAGTTACTCCCAAATATGGATCTCCAAGTCCTAGCCCATTTTGGAATTGCAACTTTATTCCATTTGACTCCATTCTTTTCAATCACAGCCTTCATATAATGCTGATTCACAATCCTATTTCCTCATGTGTGTGAAATTAGAGCACTTCATTCACAAAATATTTCCCATCTAAGTAGGAGTTCAAATTCTGAGCTCAAAAATCAAAAGTTATGAGCCAAATTTTTCAAACCATTAGGCATTTAACCCGAGCCCCTCACCAACTCTTGCTTCGTTTATGCTAAAAGCGGCATCACATGGTACAACCCATCATGAACTTGTGGTTGCGAGTTAAAAACTGGTGGTCCCAGATCACTTAATACGATGTACCCATCAGCCAGTTTGCAACCAAAAGACAGCTGATTAACAAGTTCTAGCAGTGTGTCAGAAACTTTTGGACCAATAGAATCCAATTGCTGCTATGTTGTGCATCTTAAGGTCACTTATAGTTGAACGTTTTCACTTTATCAAATCGTAGGACCGTCACGGGAGAATTGTATAGAGTCTTGCAGAACATGAACATACGACCAAGATTTTATTTGCATCAGCTCATACAGTGTGAGACAAGACCACTGTTATTACACAATGGAAACCAGCCTGAACACAGCATGGCGTGCTTGTGAAGGGCAGCCTCATAAATAGTACAAACATAAGGAGCAAGGAAAATTAAAAACAGCACTTTTGATTGAGGCATGCTGACTATTACTTCCTACTATTTTAATTATTTTCATCTCATTTTTTCAAGTATCCTTGTTGGTATTATGTAAAGTTGCCACTGGCATCAACATTGGGAGGTGGGCAAGTGGTGTCAGACATCTTTCAAGTTTCTGGCTGAGAAGTGATATAACCACTGTCTTTTATACCTTATTATTTATTGATAAATTTTGCAGTCCTCGTTATAATAGTTAAAGGTCCTATGTTCTATAAAGAGAACAAACAGAGCTAAGCAGATGGGTAAATGGCCCAGATCTTTGAGTGTGTGTGATATCGATTGTCCAGATCAAATCTCTCTTGCATAAAAATATCTTGAAATTTATTTTTGGAACGTTTGCACAAAACTAGAAATATGCAACATTAGCTACAGAGAACTAAATTACAGTATTAAGTTCACCGATGACTGAATTTACAGAACCAACTTGAATAAACTATGATGCCATTCCAAACATCAAATTACTTTCCAAATGGTTTATATGATGGAAATCAAGCTGAGGGTTATTACTTTTGATAAGCAAACATTGAAAAAAAAAAGAATGGCAACCCAGCACCACTGGTCCATTTTTCATGAGAAAGGCTGTTGTATAACATTCACCATGAGTGGAACACCTGAAGCTTCTGAAACATGCTTGCTCGTTGCACCTTAGTCCTTGTGAACATAAACGTGTCAGATCGATGACAACCCCATCTCTCAATTTTTCTTTCTTTTAGAGCTCTTTGTTCTCATATTACATATTGATTAGCAGCAAAGAAAAGACAACCCTTAAACAGCAGTGATGAGACGAGACAGAGAGAACCATGTTTTAGCTGCCTGAGGTTAGATGATGCAGTGATCGCAACCTCAGGAACTTGCATGAAGCGGACCAGAAGCAATCATTCAGTAGTTCATAAGATGTAGGACATAAAATGCATTATAAAAAAAAAAAAAAACATCGCATGACAGATCCACCATTTATAGTTTTTAAGTTGGAGTTATAAATTACACCAATTCTTTACTTGAGTAAACATAGGAGTAATTTGGAATTCATCATTCAATGAAAGTGAAGGTCCAACCACTATAACTATGCTTGAGCTTCAGTACTAAATTATTTTTAATAAACTACTTGAGTACGATATGAAATATTACATTTGGAAGTGAATACAGTACTGTGCAAAAGTTTTAGGCAAATGTAAAGAAATGCTGTTGACCCAAAATGGCTTAAAAGTAATGAAAATGTTTCAACATTAAAGAGAGATACTATAAAAAACAGTAAGCTATAAGCCATAACAAATGGAAAAGTCAGTATTTGGTGCGAGACGACTCTGCTTTAAAAAAAAAATAAAAATAGCAGTCTCAGGTATAATGAGTGCAGTTTTATAAGGAAATGAGCTGTAGGTTTTACTGAGCATCTTGCAGAACCAGCCACAGTTCTTCCGGACACGGTCACACTCGCTTCTTAATTTTGCACCAAAACCCAGTAGCCTTCGTTATGTTTTCTTTTTTAATCTGAAAAGTGCTCGCTTCTGTAATATGCTGCTCAGATACAAACCTTCTTTCTGTAACGTTTAATTTTGTGCTGGAAAACGAATGTTTGGAACGCAAATGTTTTTGTACTGACTCGATAAAAGAAAAGGAGTCATAAAATAGAAATCTAAAAGTTTGTATGGGAACAAAATGGGGGCATAAGACTTTTGCACAGTATGCAGCATGCATTTGAATTTGAACACAGTGAATCTAATATTTAGTGGAGTCAGAAAGGTAGAGGAATCTCAAAGTGCTGGTGATGGCTACATTTTGGTAGTCAATAAATAACGTTTGACGATCATCCATGCGAATGGCATGAGGACACTTTCAAATTATTTTTACTTTAAATGTTTTTGTAAAAATAAAAAAAATCCAACCAATAATTTGGGTATCAGGGCTGTTTTTTTTTTTTTTTTAAAGAAATGACTCCATCAAATAAACATAATAAATATATATGAAGAATCCACAGACTTTTCTTTTCCACAAAATCATAAGGAAAATTGAACTCTCTGTTGAACATGTTTTGTGAAACATTCCAAAAATATAAAATCACAGAGGTGAATATTGTTGAACACAACTAAAATGTCATTTAAAATTTTCATAAATTGTTTCAAGCATGATCTGTTGAATGGATTCACATCTTGCAAAAAGGGGAATTTTTTTTATTTTTAAAAGCATTTTAGTTATATTTTCAAGACAAGGTGTAGTTATGGTGGACTTGGGCCGACTAAATAAATAAATAAATAAATAATTTATCCGGAAAACGCACATGGGTCGATGTGCACTTTAACGGTGTTTAAAATTTATTTAACCTTTACATATACAAAAGTTGTAAACACAATACGAGCGATACACAAATGACACCCTAATCATGGACTCACCCCTTCAAAAGGTTAAGTGATGAGATCATTACTATGGTAAACAGCAGCAGGCACTCAAGAGCAAATGACACCAACTTTAACCCTCCATCTGTTGAGGGAACAGTAGTCCTTTCCAAGTTTCATTCACCCGGTATGGCTTTTCAGTTTTCTTTTTATTGAAGCATTTGATGTTCGTTGACAATCGCTTATTGTAGGCTAACTCTTCTAACAAACTACCAGGTAGACATTTGAAGCAATACACCATTTGTCATATCCAACATTTCCCCCTCCTGAAATGGAACAAACATCCAATGTGTGTAAATTCTGACCTGAACCCCATGTAGGAGCTTGAAGACATGTTAGAATAGCAGCTGGTCTTCATGTACATGGATGACTGAACCCACTGCTGCACTCCTGTGCAGTTCTGCATGTGAGAAGAAAGGAAAATCATGATTATTGGTGTTCTCTGTAGTTTCATGCTATTGAAAGCATTCAAGTCCCCTTTTCCTTTTATCAGAATAAATGGTCATGCATTGATCCTTCATTTGTTCAAATGGATTTCTTTAAGACTGTAGCGACTGAAGCCTAAATGCTCTCAATGAGTTGTGTGTACATGTAGGGTTTTATTGTTAGCAGCATTTCCCCTACCATTATATTGGGGAGGGACAGGACCCTGACCCCACCCACACATTTTAAAGTGCATATCCTGGACCAATTTTTTTTTTTAATATGAAAGTATGTCCCTTTTACACACTCATCCAGAAGGGTAATTTTGCACAAGGTCATCTGTCTACAGCATAAAAAAATAAAACACATCTGGAAAAATCCCAAGGGAGTCTGGAGCCAGATTCATGACGTCACCTGCGGAAGCACCAGCAGGCTGCGAGAGCTTGCACGGTTTCAGTGCGCAGTAAGTGTTTACTTTTGTGTGTGTCAATAAATAACATTATCCGCGTACCACAGGAACACCTAATTTAGAGTATAGTGTCTCTTATTTCTTACCCTGGCAACAGTCAACTTGTGAACCGCCGATTTTCTTGGTCTTTTTCTTGGCTCTGCTTTGGTCCTCGGCTTCTGGGTGTGCCTCGCACAAAGCGCTCCCATTTCTCTCTCATTGTCCAGACTTTTGGGAAATGATGAGTACTAATCCCATCAAGATTGGTGTTGCTACACCCTCCTACGATACATCCGTTAGCCATTTTAATAATTACATGATAACGTTGAAGAAATTTGCAGAAAACCACCAGGTCGTTTTCTCAAACAAACCAGCACTGACGTAGGATTCAGAAGGAGGCGTCCCGCACGTGACGTCACGAAAATCAACGTTTGCTGGGAAATCCAAATGCCAAGTTTTTCAGAGGCGGATGAATTCGCCTTAAATGGCTCGATTTCAATTGAATTTCTCTGGTATTGCGCAGGGTAAAAAAAAAATTTGCACAAAATGTGACAGATATTCGACCAAAGTTTAATATAAAATAAGAGAATTACATTGATCTTGCTCCTGAATTTACCCGTGATATGCACTTTAAGGTCTGAGGGAAAGAAAAACTAGGAGTGCAGTTCTATTGTAAAAAAAAATTGCTCATATTATTGTTCTAAAATAAATGTGAAGACTTAAATAGGACTCCGTTAACTGTTTGTTCAGGTCCAAATGCTCTGTAATAGGAGCTGCAGGGAGGGGTCCTGCAGGTGACCATCCTCATTCAGCAAACCCCGCAAACCAGTAAACTTACGGGAAACACTGGTTAGTTTAAAAAAAAAAAACTGGACCAGTGTTGTCATTACTTCCACTTTTGTTTAACCTGGTCCGAACAGGAAGGTCAGGACGGAATACTTACCATTTCAGTTTATTTGACATTTAGTAAACAACTTAGCATGTTGAATATGTACACCTGGATAGAATTCTACCAGGTTCTAAAATACTGAAAACAGTATTATGGTCTGATACAGGGGTATTCAACTAACACCAGTATAAAACTCCTTCCTCATAAAAGGCCTAGAGAAGCAACCAGCCTGACTGAACGGCGATGATGCGAGTTGCTTTAATACTTAACCATGAACGGTACATTCTTTAAGGGTTTGCTTTATGCTGGTGTCACCATATTATGACTTCTGACTAGTGCCACAGACTCTAAACAGGTGAGACCTCGGTTTTAAACTTGAAGTAGAAAATAAATGCCAACTTCTCTGTCCAATCATATTTTCATTATAAACAGACTACAGAGAGAGCAAATCTATAAAAGTCTGTATAAACTCTCTATAAGGTTCCTTAAGGTAAATAATCTACATGCCGTAAACGTATGTGCTTGGTCACAACAAGCTGCAAGAAGATCTGCTTCAGAAGCCTTAATGGTACACGTTTAAAGACCCCGAACTATGACCACTTTATTCCATACGTCGATAGGGTATTTTTGAGTGCTCGGGTCAATCCGTTAAGCACTTTCCTGGTTATACATCCATAATGCAGTCCATCCGGTAACAACCCCCTGTTTGCGTGAGCTCAATACTTGCAAGTAAATGCTTAGTGTTTAGGAGATTGGGGTGGGGAAAAAAAAAAAAAAGTATTGATTGATATTGATGCATTTTACATATACAGCTGTCTAGGTATTGTGAGGAAATGGCAGTTCAGTGGATTGGATTACACTTAAAAAAAAAAATGGCATCTCAAATCCTACAATGAAAATTCAGCTAGGACATCCTAGAGATGTGTGCCCTTATTCTGCAAAAAACATCAGCAAGTTCCTCACACCCGCAATATTCACCGAGTGCAAGTGGATCAAAATGGAAGTGAGTCACCATGGTCTATAGGCACGAACAGGGAGATTTTATATAATGCTCAGAACAGCAAGTATGTCGGCTCCTAAAAGCATCAGCAAGTACAAAACGGGGTCTAAAAATGGAGAGCTGCAGGAGAGAACGAGGCTGCCTGCGCCTCCGGAATAAACGTTTCCCCAAATAACACCTTGCACATTAACTCTGAGCTTGAACACGGCATGCTAATTAGCCTTAGCTTTTAGCTCGGACCATTTCATAACCTACTTGAATCCTCTCTTCTGTCAAGTCCATTAAAAGCAAAACAAAATACACATGACCAGACGATTTGGTTTGGTTGGGAGGTGTTTTATATAAATAATAATTAAAAAATATTTATTGAAAAAAAAAAAAAAAAAACGCCTAATGTAAAACAAAACAAAATTAACCAAAACCATCCTGCACTAAGCAGGCGTCAATACATTTGCCTGTACAGATCATACCCCTTTTCCCCCCAAAGCTCTTCACAGCATGCAGTTTTTTTTTTATTCATATGGGTATAATCATCTTCAGCATTCTCACCATGGCTTCTATATAATAACCGGTATCTTTATTCCTTTATGACGTTCTTTTAACTAAACGCCATGTGCACCTTAAACTGCAGTTAATTACTGTAAAATTAAAAGATCACCCAAAGAACTAAACACTGAGGTCAGATTTGATGGGCAACAAGAGCCCAGCATGAGGGGAAAGGGAGTAGGGGGGGGGGGTCCGAATCCGGCCACATAAACCTTTTGGTGGTGATCTGTGGCAAAAAGTGCTAAGAGTTCAACCGAATGAATCTAAGAAAGCCTGAATCAAAGAGAGAGACCGAGAGCAAGAGAAAATATGTAACCAGGAAAGGGGGGGGGGGGGGGACCCAGGAGTTATACAGCTTCCCCAAATCAGCCAGTCCTTTCCAGGGAAAGACCTCGAAAAGTGCCATATATCCACACTTCCTGCCATCGTTTCCGTTTGGGTTCATAGTCCATGGTGAAATGTGTCAGCAACTGTGGCATGTTTTCATGGCTGGGAATCCAAAACCAAGGATGGGACAAATAACAAACCTGTACAACAGAGACAATTGATTAATGACACATTTTGGATCCCGACATTGATTCAGTTCTACAAACCACTAACCAAATGTTCAGAAAAAAAAAAAAAACATTTTGCTATATAGATTTAAACACTGAAATGTTTTATTTTTGATGTTACAAGGTATTCCTTTAGCATAGGGGTGTGGACTCAAAAAAAAAAAAAAAAAAAATCTGCTGTAGATAAAAATCTGTAGTAACCCTGCAGCACTACTAGACACGATGTAAATATGACAGAACCTTAATTATTAGGTGTGGTTTGTTTAAGCCAGATCGCATAAAACCTATCAACCTAATTTCAATGAAACTTGGTGGAAGGGGCCACAGAACCCCCCCGTTAAATTTCGGAGCGGATACGAGTCACAGTGCGGAACTGCAAATTTATTTTCTCTTTCACCCGAGGTGCCTTTGTAGAAGTCTGTGCTCAACAATGCGATTCATCTTAAAATCCAGTAGATGGCAGAAGAGTTCAACAGTAGCAAAAAACATAGCCAAGGTAGAAATACAATCACTCCATATCACAACCCATTCACAGATACCAGTATTCCTTCAGGATACACATGTAGGAACATCATTCTGATAGTTAAGGAAGTGTATCCAAACGTATAGAGTGGTCATGGATGGAGATTTGTACATCATATATATATTATTATAGAAAAGTTGACTACTGTTCTTGGGGAAGGTGCCCTTCTTAGTTTTAAAGGGGACGGGCTGACGCGTCACACCACCCATTGATTTTTGGGTGTAGAATCATTAAATACCCTAAAGATTTACCTTTCCCAGAAACAGTTTATGTCTAAATCTCATCCTTGCCTCAGTGGGATTTGTACCCAAGACCTGCTGCTGCTGAAATTATAAAGACTGTCCTGTCTTCATTCCATTCATAATCTGCTCATACCGAACATCCTATCGATAAACCTTATAGTTCAATACATTGGTGGAAAAGTGATCATTTTTAATTGCACGACTGGCGTCACTCAGAAAAGGAAGGGTTCCCCCTTTTAGAGTCCGGTTCTTCTCAAGGTTTCTTTATGCCAACACAGTTTTTACTTGTCTTGATCAGCTCTGACTTTCTTATTAATAAAATAAATCTCGAAGCCTATTGCTAAAGCACTAAATAAAACCCAAGTTAAATTAAGCACAGACAAATGACTGTAGGGTTTTTCCTGACCCCCCCCCCCCTGTAATGGCACGGACATTAAAAATCAAGCCTTGGCATGGTGCAGCACTTCTGGCTCATGACAAAGCATCTATCCAAGTAGAGGATCGCAGACAGATTTACATAAACATTGGATTATTAATTGTGCCTTAATAGACTGATATTTGTGGACTGCGTTAAAAAAATATATACATTGCATTATTCAATTGATGCATTAAAAAGAAAAAACAAACAAACCCATATCTGTTTGCATAAGCCCTTTTGTATGCTTTTTGGAAAACTGCTCCGAAACGGCCGACTCTATGGTAAATCAACATGAGAGCATTTTCAAATATTATATTTAACCTCCTATTCGAGATGTAGGACTCCGAGTGATAAATCCCTGCCTTTGTTCTCTTTCCATCTCTCTCTCTCTCACTCCCACTCCTAGCACTGTTTACCACCAAGTGAAGGGTCTGAGTCATCATCAGCAGCCACGTAAAGTGTTAATACTCTGCCGCTCTGCGGTGTGGAAATCAGAACCTTGGCTCCCCCCCCCCCCCCACAGTCTCCCTGCTTAAGGGAGAAACCCCGGGGAAAGACGGGAGGGGTGAAGCAGAACTGACAGATGGAAGGAGATATGACACAAAACAAAAGCTGGATACAAGAAGTCAGGAGGGAGGGGAAAAAAAGCAGGGTGGAGTATGAAGAAACGGAGTGAGTCATCACGACGCACTGCTGTAGCTCGTCAATGTGAGAGTCGGCATGACACACTGCTTCTCGTTTAAGCTTGAGTGACACTCTTGCTCACTCTCACACTTGCGCCCTCTCTCTCTGGCTTGCTTGTCAATTTCATGACATCTCCAACACTCCATAGACTTGCTTCAGATCTCGCCTTTTACTTGCTTATCAGTATTCACATACAGGGGGCATTTATGTTAGCATCCCAACAGCAAAAGTCTAGCTTTACGAAAAAGGACATGCAGTGTGAACAAGCGAGCGTTACAACGGGACCTTCACCACTTCCACACCGGCAAGCTAATGAGTTTAGTCTCACCCCCCCCAAAAAAAAAAAAAACCCACACACAACCCCGCAGTCATTTTTATTTCTATATTCATCGACTGAGTAGCCTCTAAAAATGAACCCAAGTTTATAAGGGGGCACAAACTTCTGCAGCAAACGTACTGATGGAGTGGTGGCTTCAGTAGTGTTATCTATGCATGCACGCACACCAAACCATCAGTGCATACTCTGCGCTATTAAAAAAGTTAGTAAACCCCCCCTAAATACATTTTCATTTTCGCCATCATTCATAAAACTAACCGAGTTTTTGATTTTGGGTCATCAGATCCATTTTTTTTTCCCTTTCCCTGTATTACACATTGATCTGTAGTCTGTTTTTTTTTTTTTCCCCCCCGCTCCATAACTTAGTTACTTTACTTTGTCAGACAAATGGTGCGATGCAGTGAGCTAATGGCTTCAGAGAAAATTGGCTAGCTAACTTAATGATCCTTTAAGTAATTGTATACAACCTAAGCGCAACCTCATTTCATACATTCTCGTAACTTTTTAAATGAAATGAAACTTAACTGGATGCATGCACATGAATTGCATCACCTCTCTCAAATTGGGTTTCCTGCAACCCATGGAAAATAAAGCACACCTGAGCATTTTTATTACATAAACTAAAAGCACGAAGAATTTTATTCTGATATATTCTATCCGTGCTGAAACAAAATTTACGCAGATCAAAGCGCGTACGCGTTTAACACCCCCTCTGCACTCACCTGTACAGAGAGAAAGGGGCGGGTGGGCAGGGAAAGGTGAGGAGGTGTGGTCATTGCTGTTTGCAGGTGGAGAGTTTGCGGATCTTGCTGGCTGTGGACACGCCCTTGCGGGAGGGGTTGGACGAGGAGCTGGATCGCCGGTCTGATTTGGGCTTTAGTGCTGCCGGTTCTGTCCCGTTCACACAAACTGGCTTCACTGTGGCACGGCTCCTCTCTGCGCGGCACTCTTCCTCCTCATCTTCTTCCTCTTCCACTTGACCTGTACGCCAACACAGAGACAGGAAGTCAGTCAGGCAATTAAAAGGATGCTCAGGAGTCAGACTAATAGCTCAATCATTGATGAACAAGGAACTGTTTAGTCACCAAATCACCTTAGATTTTGTGTTTGTGCATTTACCTGGCACTGTGAAATCCTGAGTATAGATGATGTCATCCTCACCGTCAAACATCTCGTCGTCATCCTCCTCTTCACCATAACCATGGAGATCTTCTAGGTAGGGCACCACCGTCATGCTCCGCCAAACGTCACGGGTCTCAGCGCTGGGTGGAATAGGCACGGTCGGTTCCGAAGGTGGGTGTTTCTTCCTCACCCAACTACACCCAAATAAAAGAGACCAGGTTAACACAAGGACCTCATGTGCTCTCTGGGATGGAAACTCTCTTTGGCGCTCAAGATCTTTTGATTTTCTGCCAAAAGTGCCTCGTTAGAGGTCATTACCGCAGCACTTGATTGCCTGTATTCCAACACATCCTTAAACATTAGCCATTGTTCTTCGTCTTTGAGTAAGAGCAAATTGCTCATATGGTGAGGTAATCAAGAGCAGGAGTGGAGAACCTCCAATGAGGCAGATAAAATCAGGAAGGTGCCTCATGAGAGGTTCTCAGCTCAGCCCTTGATTACCTCACACATGAACAATTTGCTCATACTCAAAGACAAAGAATAACGGTTAATGTTTGTTAAATTAGAACAGACTTTGTCAATGGAGAATTTTGTTTCGGGCCAAATTCAAAACTGGGGTAATTAAAATTAGCAAATCGCTCATAATTAGCTTGTTTTATTACTATCATTTCAGAACATTCAACACTGTCGATAGTTTAGTCACTGCTGAATTGATAAGATTGTAACAGAAACCATTTTACTTTGGTGTGAAAATAGAAGAGAGGTACTACATCAGCTTCGGTGAAATTAATAGCACAAAAAAGTAACCGATTCCTTTTTTTTTTTTTAAACCTAACCATCTGCTGTTGTCTAATCCAACTACATATCTGCTGTGGACAAATTTCTGTAATGTGAAAAATAAATCTCTTACAATCGGAATGAAGTATTATGCTACAATATACAGCGGCAGCGTCTCATTTGCCTTTCTTGCCATATTCTAGACTATACATGGTTTGGACATGCACAAACATTAGCCCACCATATATTTATATTGGAGAACTACTTTATTTACATTAAGTAATATTTATATTAAGTATACACTGAAACCTCTTTATAACGCGGCTCGATATAACGCGAATCTCTGTATAACGCGGTGGCTGCATGGACCCTGAAATTTTTTCCGTGTTTGTGAAAATTTAATTTGTCTAAATCGGCGAATGTTCCGTTATA
>JAPFFA010000016.1:37288865-37299739 GCA_026153275.1 Sciades herzbergii
GGGATAGGCTCCAGCTTGCCTGCGACCCTGTAGAAGGATAAAGCGGCTAGAGATAATGAGATGAGATGAGACATTCATGTCCATATAATATATTATGTTATGTTCTTTCATTGTGTATAAAGTAAATCATCTGAGTCTTACTTAGATTTTCTTTCTCTACAGTATTAACTTGAGCCTGTTTCTTAACCAAAAACGTTAACACAGGCTGTCCAAAGAATCCCAGACCCGTCTAAATGACCGCTTTGTGTCAGCCAGGCGAAACCATTTAAAGGCACTTGAGTAAACAGTACACTCGTGGTGAATGGAATAACATGTGAGGATCAGTAGGCCGATCTTGTCTTCTGTCCATATTAGTCTCATGTGGCTGTTTCTCCACCCTCTCCCTGCACCTTCCCATTTTGGCTTCCACTCCTAGATCAGAAACCCTACCACATATCTCCTCCTGGCTTCCCGTAACCATGTTGCAGGCTGTAGTAGGTGATTAGCTAACCGTGGCATGGTTTGATGTGGCATGCTGGATAAACGATGTTCGACCCGGGCTGGGATTGCAGGGGCCCAGCTGGCTCAGCTGCCGCTGAAAAAGCTCTGTAATCACAGGGTTTGGGAGCGTATGCTCAAGGCCAGTAAACTCAACCGCCCAGTCAACTCAAGCTCACAAGCTTGCTCCTGTGTTTGTACAATTTGGTATGCACGATCATGTTAAGCAGTACATTCCAAAAGGCAAAATGCAACAGGATTTCCTTGTGTAAAAAGATTCCTCATGCAAACACTCGCAAGACTGCAGCTCTCGTAAAAAGCTGCGTAATTGGTGCTCTGGAGTCCGTGCGTGGAAATGATTTGAGAGGAAAAGGGTGGCGCAGGGTGCAATTATTCCACGTTGTGTTTGAGTAGCGTGTGCTTTGTGTGAGGTCTCTTACTATCAAAGACTTAAGGTCGCATAGGCTTGGGATGTTTTTTTTTTTACAATAATGAAAGGGGGTTTGGTAGCACTGTCTAGAGCAGGACTGCAACAAGATGCCATTTTATTAGGTGCATATTGGACTACGCTGTATCCAGACTCATATCAGGTACCACTTGTAGGTTTACAATTACGGACTGTAGCCTATTCATGAATGGAAAAGTACTAGCTAAATACTGAGGCATGCTGTTCTAGGAAAATAATCAATAACAGGGTGCCGTGGAGTTGTGGATACCATTACAAAACTGATTATGCTGGTTTAATCCTTGTATATTCACAGTTTGCCAATAATTCTGAACACTTTTTAATTTATTTTTTATGAATAACCCTTAAACGGATACTTCTTATCCATTTATAGGTACACTGATACCAGATACGTAACTCTAGCTATATAATCAGCGAGAGGCCAAGGGCTATAGAAACCAAGATCGGCACTGCCCAGTGCACCTCAAAAGACTGGTTAGTACTGGGACAGGAGACTGCTTGGGAAGACCAGGTCCTGGTGCGGGAGGGACTTTGACTTGTTGATAGGTACACCGAATGTTGTGGAACATCCAGGAACAATAAATTATTTAACAGTTATTCTATGAAATCGAGTCGTGCATTGGCTATAAGCCGTGTACGACGAAATTGAGTGGAGTAACTGTTTTATTCTATCCACATTCACTGGATTTTGAGAAACAGAGCATTTTTATTTGTATTTTTTGCAAATTCGATAAATAAAAACTTTATACAAAACGTCCGACAAAATCGTTTCCTCTTAGAATGTAAACAAACCGGTGAAATGACAGGAGCAATTTGTGAAAAATGTGATAATAATGATTTTTGAAAAATAAAAAAAAATGTTCTTACCATCAAATATTTTCATTCCATATTTTGTTGCTTTTTTTTGTATTTTGGGGGGTTTTGTTTTCGAGTAGAGTTTTTATTTCGTCCTCGGTTGGTTCAGCAACATGCTCCGCCATTTTGTTTTGTTTTTCTCTACTCACAGTATATGAGCTGATATCCTAGTAGTAGAATCAGAGTGCATGATTGCTCATATCCAGTGAATGTGGATAGAATAATTCCTGTTAGCACCTGATACCTAATAAATCACCAAATAGTATAACTGTAGCTGTGTGTAGTGGCAAAACAGGTCTATTTTTCAAGTCAAACGTTTTCCCTTACAGTTACCTATACATATTATTCTAACACTGTAATATGGGAGGAAGTCATGGCCTAAAGGTTAGAGAACCAGCTTTAGGACCAAAAGGTTGCTGGTTTGATTCTCTGGACCAGCAGGAATGGCTGAAGTGCCCTTGAGCAAGGCACCTAATCCCCAACTGCTCATCAGGTATCCTCTGGGTTTGTTGTACGTACATCACTCTGGATAAGGGTGTCTGCTAAATAATGTAATATTATTTTATTAGCATTCACTTATAGTGTTTGTAGTTAGCATGCCATCTCTGTGATTGGTGTTCGTAGCTTTTCTGAGTACTCCATCTTAATAATTCAAATAAGGAAAGCACAACATTGACTCGAGCAAGTGCACAACCCAATTCTGAATCCCAGGAACTTTCCCTGCATGATAACTGATGTAACTTTTGATCTTAATTCCTTGAGCAAGGTTTGTTGATTATGCAAACTGCACAAAATGTGAATAAAAATCAAAGTATGATGGACAAATCATTCAAACTAACCTTCATACTGCTAAATAAAACCAAAACACACTGATAAGAAGTGTTGTGAAGACATAAGATTGTAAATATTTAGGTATGTTTGCTGCTGATTTTGCAGGGGTTTTTTTTTCTTTTTCAATTATGATTAATTTTCCCCAGGTAGCTCGGTGTGAACATGTTCACCCATCATGTGCCACTCTGACACATTGCATACAAGTGTAGCCAGGAATACCGATGCTATTTTTGAACCTAGGCGATATGACCACAGACCGGCGTCTCGTTGGAAAGGAGGGTCCCTCTGAAGCCTCCCCCAAGGTTTCAGGACAAATATGGCTTGTAATTTGGCACTCAGGGTACGCAAAAGTGAGCGAAATGACGAATCTTATAGATATCTCTGTGCCTGGCTGTCATGGGTGTAGCATATTTTTTAGATCTTAATAACAGGCTGCCTCAAAGTTCCTACTCGCTTTCCAATTAGGACACATGCGTGCTGTAGTCGCGCATGTAATTTCTCGAGTGACATTTTGGCTTTCATTTATAGCATGTAAAAATGTAGCGTATTTTCCAGCTTTCCAGGTTTAATCTCTAATTATATGTGAGTTAATCTTAAAGTGTTTGAAAGCTTTGTATAGCACAGTGAGAGCTATAATGGGATATGAACATCAGGGCTGGGACTTACGTTAGGCTGGTAAAGTGACAGTTTTTGGGCGGTGAAGTAGCTTCATGGGGCTTCATTATCATCCTCAAAGGTATACATATTTGAAATCAATAGAGTGTGAATTAACTAGCAAGTTGGTTAAGTTTGTGTATTATTGCAGTGTATAGTTAGATTATTGCAGTAACCTCAGTAGGTTATTATGCTAATTATCTGTAATATTTCATGCTGAAATGTATATTTTTTTGGCCATAAATACACTCAAACTATGGAATACCATTATCTAATATTAGATAACGTAACGTGAGCAAAATCTAAAATGATATGATGTGCTGCATCAAGTGATATTTAATGCTCCTTGATGATTAACTAATCTTATGCATTTGATGAACTCCTGAGCAATGAACTCCTTGTGCTGAAGAACGGACAAGCCATGGCCTAATGGTTAGAGAAGCAGCTTTGGCACTAAAAGGCTACTGGTTCAATTCCCTGGACCAGCATGAATGGCTGAAGTGCCCTTGAGCAATGCATCTAACCCCGGGCTGCTCTAGGTACATTGTACATCACTCTGGATAAGAGCATCTGCTAAATGCCATTAATGTAGTGTAATGTACTAACACCTGATTGCTAATGATTGTAGGAAGGGTGTACTTATTTTTTCTCACCTGGTTTCTGAATGTTGGTTTACTTTAAGCAGGAAAATACATGACCACATATTGGAATCTGTTGTGCTTTTTATTGTCACCTGAGGATATTTGTCGGTTTCTCGAAGTAGGTGGGGTCACTTTTGCGTTACATTGTATTAGATTGGACAAGAAAGAAAACAAAATAAGATCTGGATCATCAAGTGCACATTTTTTTAGCTTGTCTTTAAAGAACGTCATTTTGACGCTATCGGAAAACCCCATCACACAATTTCAGGCAATTTCAGAGATGTGAACTGGACGTCTATTTAACAATAAAATGACTTTTTAATAATCTGAATGTTGAGCTGAGAAAAATGACTTAAGAAGGTGTGCAACCTGATTCGGAATACCAGGAACTTTGTGCATCATTATTAACATTACTTCTGAACACAAATTACACCAAGCTTTTGCTTTGTTGATGATGATGATAACTGCTACGTTGGCAACTTTTAAATTTTGATAGACATACCAACCAACTGTCCAAATATATGAGGACAGTGTGACTGCAGTGGGAATGATGGAGGCATTTCAGGTGGATGTTGGATTGCACCAGGACTCAGCCCTAAGCCCTTTCTTGTTTGCGATGATAATGGACAGGTTGACAGACAACACCAGGCAAGAGGCCCCATGGACAGTGGTGTTTGCAGATGATATTGTGATCTGTAGTGAGAACAGGGAGTAAGTGGAAGAAAACCTAGAGACATGAAGGTATGCATTAGAGAGAAGGGGCATGAAAGTCAGTCGGAGCAAGATGGAGTACATGTGCGTGAATGAGGGTGAGGACAGTGGAATGGTCATCATCATCATCATCAGCTGTCCATCGCTAGCGATGATGACTGTTTCATTAGGATGTGCAGAAATGCAGAAGAGCCACACATAATTCTCCTTTCCTAACGAAGCACCTTGCACAGTAAGATAAGACAAATGATGTCACGCCCCCATCGTGGTGTCTCTCTGGACCTCCAGGCCTGATGCCAAGTGGTGCACAAAAGTGCCACAGACCTGACAGATATGGAAGTTGCCCTGCAGTGACAACTGACTTGCCAGGTGATGCCGTCTGTTGGCCATTGGAGTGACTCTTCCGCATACCATCTGGTGGTGTGCCATTGACCCTGTTGGGTTCATCTGCCCCATGGCACTGAAAAGCACCCTGCTACCAGCGCCTTATTGGTGATGTACTATTTAACCCATAAATGGAACCTAGGAAGGTGCTACCACTCCAGGTCAGAGCGGACCTGGGAGCAATGGTGATTAAGGGGTAACTCCACTTTCCCCAATATTCAAGTCCTCCTGGACTTGAGACTCACCACCGGTTGCAGTTTAAAGTCATACTCAGGACAGTGGAATGGTGCAGTTACAAGGAACCGAGGTGGTCAAAGCAGATGAGTTAAAATATCTGGGGTCAACTATACAAAGTAATGGTGAATATGGAAGAGAAGTGAAGAAGACAGTGCAAGCAGGTTGAAATGGAAGGAGGAGAGTGTCAGGAGTGATTTGTGACAGAAGGGTACCAGCAAGAGTGAAAGGGAAAGTGGACAAGACAGTAGTAAGAGCAGCAATGTTGTATGGTTTGGAGACAAAAGACAGGAGGCTGAACTGGAGGGAGCAGAGCTGAAGATGCTGAGATGTTCATTGGGAGTGACAAAGTTGGACAGGATTAGAAATGAGTAGGTATATTAGAAGGACAGGACATGTAGGATGGCTTGGAGACAAAGTGAGAGAGGCGAGATTGAGATGGTTTGGACACATACAGAGGAGAGCTCCAGGGTATATTGGGAGAAGAATGCTGGAGATGGAGTTGCCAGGTAGAAGGAAGAGAGGAAGAGCAAAGATGAAATTTATGGATGTGATGAAGGGGGACGTGAGGACAGTTGGTGCTACAGAAAAAGATACAGAGGACAGGAGGAGATGGAGGGACATTATCCAGTGTGGTAAGCCCTAATGGGAACAGTCAAAAGAAGAAGAAGAACATATCAACTAACATCTCACTATAGTAGGGCTAAAAATAATGTGATAAGAAGTCTTTGAAAAAAGTAATGAAGTGTAAATATTTACAGTAGATTGTGGTAAACTAACTTGGTAATTGGAGCATCTCATTTGGAGGTGCTATCTTCTCCATCATCAGAGTCTTGTCCCGCCAAGTTCTCACACTCCCCTGTGGTCAGACCTCTCTGGCCACAACCAACACTTGTTTTCCTCAATATTTACAGCTATTACAATCTTGCCTCAAGTCCCCACCAGGTTCTAATTTTCTAAATGACAGGGTGTGTTGATTTTGCACAGGTCCATGTGGTGAACCTCATAAAGGGCCTGTTCTTTGTGCACTGCTTTATGGGTAAACCTGACAGGCTGAACTGGAGGTGTGTGTGGTTCTGTGAGCAGGAGTGTAGTTTATTTCCTGGATGTCGAAGGCCAATTAGCATGTGCTGGAGCACCATGTCTAAACGTACATAGATACTTGATCTGAAATGAATGCACTTACATATATACTGCAGAGATGGTAGAGAATTTCTGAGAATTTGTAAGTGAGTAAATAATGTGTGAGTAAATGATCTCTCTCAATATGTCAGCTAGATTTTAAATGCAAGTATGTTTTATGATTACACAGTGTGTCATGTATGCAGCTAATGTGACCTAACTGCCCAACTCAGGTTGTGTCTTATTGAGTTCACATGACTCAAGATCAAACAGCAAGATTTATTAATTTATTAAAGTTTGGAATAAAGTAATCAATCAATCAGTCAATCAAAAGTCAAGCAAGTTTGTGTCTTGCCTCAACTAGCTAGCTTAAATTAACACTTCAAGAATTTTAGGTTAGGATTCCTGAAAGATAGGATAGGATGGGATGGGATGGGATAGCACTGGGATAGGATAGGATATGATAGGATGGGATAGGACTGGATAGCATTGGGATAGAATGGGATGGGATAGGATAGGATGGGATAGGACCGGATAGCATTGGGATAGGATATGATAGGATAGGATAGGATGGGATAGGACCGGATAGCATTGGGAGAGGATGGGATAGGACTGGATAGCATTGGGATAAGATAGGATATGGTAGGATAGGATGGAATAGGAATAGGACAGCATCAGAATAGGATAGGATAAGATGGGATACAATAGGAGAAGATGGGATAGGATAGGATGGGATAGGACCAGATAGCATAGGATTGGCTTGCATAGGGATCGGATAGGATATGGTATGATAGGATTGGATAGGATAGGATAAGATAGAATAGGACGAGATAGGACCGGATAGCACTGGGATAGGATGGGATGGGATAGGATAGGATGGGATAGGACCAGATACCATTGGGATGGGATAGGATAGGATACGGTAGGGTAGGATGGGATAGGGATAGGATAGCATCGGAATAGGATAGGATAGGATGGGATATGATAGGAGAAGATGGGATAGGATATGATTGCATAAGCATAGGATAGGATGGGATAGGACCAGGTAGCATAGGATTGGCTTGCATAGGGATCGGATAGGATATGGTTTGATAGGATTGGATAGGATCAGATAGTATAGGGATAGGATAGGATACAATAGGATAGGATGGGATAGGACCAGATAGCACTGGGATAGGATGAGATGAGATAGGATGGGATAGGACCGGATCGCATTGGGATAGGATAGGATGGGATAGGGATAGGATAGCATTGCAATAGGATAGGATAGGATAGGATAGGATAGGATGGGATATGATAGGAGAAGATGGGATAGGATAGAATTGCATAGGGATAGGACAGGATGGGATAGGACCGGATAGCATAGGATTGGCTTGCACAGGGATCGGATAGGATATGGTATGATAGGATTGGATAGGATCGGATAGTATAGGGGTAGGATAGGATACGATAGGATAGGACTATGTAGGAATAGGATAGCATAGCATAGGGATAGGATTGTGTAGAATAGGATAGGATAGGGTTTGCTTCTCATCCATGATGTTAGTGAAATTAGCAGACATCTCTTAGCTAAAGTTGGCTTTTGTGTCTAGCTGGCTAATGTAGGTTTTAATATAATCTCCCTACAACAATTAATCTGCACAATTAATAACCTACAAAAAATAATTAAAAGCAATAAATAAAACAAGTTTTTATTGATCAAATAAAAATGTATCATTGTTGGAAGGGTAGAAGTACTCCTCTATTTTGCTTTGCCTCACAGCTTGTCGTTAATTATTTTCCTATAACAGCAAACATCCAAGTGTTTTATTCCTTACTTTATACATTTAATACAAAAAAAGGTTTAAAAAAATTCACCAGGAATTTAACAGATGTTTATCTGTGGGAGTGGTCTGAGATATGCATTTTGTGTAAAATAAGCATAGTGTGTTGAATTAAACAAGAGAGAGAGAGAGTATAATCTGAAATTCACGTCCTTCCATGTCAGACCTGTATTTCTGTAAGATGGTTGCTTAAATAGTACTCAGAAGAGTGATTCATCTGTAAAACCTCTTTCATGATGATTTAAGCAATGCTTTCGCTTCCCTCTCAAATGTTGAAATCAAGTTTTTGTGCAAATTCAATTAATGTGTGTGGGTTTTTTTTTTTTTTTAATAAATTATCACATTGATGTTTTTCTCTGATGTAGCATGTGGTCATGTGTTTGCGTCACAGGGTGAGAAAGGGGACGTTGGTGAACCTGGAACCGATGGACAGAATGGTATTCCGGTAGGTTAACCATCTGAACCTTATGAAGATCTTTTTTTTTTTTGTATGTTTTCCTGGGAGTCATCACTGTCATCGTCAGTGGTGTTACTGCCATCATGGGTCATCAACCACAGGATTGCTGTTCTCTTTATGTTTTGCAGTCCTGCAGTTTTCATTGCTTTTCTAAACACATGGAAGCATTTCAGCTCATTTCAGCTTTAAATGTCATTTGATTTAGTAAAGTCCCTGTTTTTGGCTTGATCCCAGTCAAAATAAGAGCATCACCACGGTGATTACGCTCTCCCAGAATACACTGCTGGGGTGTAGAGTAGTAGAGCAGCTCCTTTCATAATGATGAGCACATTAGAAACAAGATCAGACCTCTTCTCTGCATTCATTTCTCATTAGTTTCTTTAGTTAGTACATTACTACAAATTCGAAACAAACCGCCGCTTGGTTAATGATGTAAGCTAGACAGCTGGCGGATAAAGCCGAAGAAGCCTAAAGCCACCAGTAATCTATCTCAGACTTTAGGAGCTCTTAATGCAAAACGAACTGGAACAGCTTGGTCATGTGATGTCACTTCTCAGCAGACACATTCTCTCATGCTTCCTAGAAGCAGTGAAGGTTTTTGGCAAGGACGGTTAGTTTTGCTATAAATTTAAAGCTTTAAATACTCCCAGCTAAGATTTGACGTTTATTCATCTTGGCAGGCGGTTCTTGCGGAGACGTTTTGGCTGCATGAAAGTTTTTCTTGTGGCCTCCTTGTGGGAAGCAGGATCTATGGAATCTTTTAGGTAGATAGATGCACGTTTCAGGTCGCATGCCCAAGCACTATTTTGAGTCTTTGTAATTAATCCGGCGGTTAATACAAGCCTTCGGCTTTGCCTGCGGTGAACCTCTGGATGTTCTGTTTCCAGTGGAACATTTATGTGAAGGAAAAAAAATCTTCAGGTGCAAAGAGATGCTTCCAAAATGCCAATGTGCTTGACTTCAGATTACCAAATCCCCCTAGATGCTCCCTTGGCTTGTACGCCATTCTCATTTCCCTACTGGTAAACTGCTTGATTGCAGAAAACTGTGGCGCTCATTCAGTCGATAACGTGCCAGGGTTGCACTTCTTGTTTACGCCAACCTGAGTGGTTCATTGAAACAGAAATCTTTAGCATCTTCCTGAGGCCATTTGGGTGGGGGAGCTTTTGAAAGGAGCACAACTTGACTTGAACAGCTAAACAAGTGTGCCGATTTAAGTTTTCCCTCTCCTCCAATCTTTAATCAACGTTCTCCTGGGTGTAATTACTGCTCTAACGAGGGAGAAGTCCACTCGCCAGAAGACAAATAACAAGCGGCCAAGGGAAACTGAACACCCAGAAAACTAGACATAAGAAACCAATTACTGAGGATCGGGGGGGGTGTTTGTTTGTTTGTTTGTTTTGTTTTTCAAAAATTATTTGGAAGTGAGGCAGAAACCAATCACAGCACAGAGCTGAGTAATTAAAGGTTAAGAATCCAAATGATGGGATAGGAACTCACAACCTTCTGATCACTAGTAGATCTACCCCTGCTCACTGGTTGTTGTTTCTTTTTTTAATGTATATGTTTATACGTGCCTTACTCAGTATGGACTGTATTTGTACCTGTGTATGAGAATTGAACCTTACCTGCATTTTGATTTCTGCATGTTTCAGGGAATGAGAGGACATCCAGGTGAAATGGGGCTCGCTGGACCTCAGGTAAGAGTTTGGAGCCTAATAAACACACCAGAAATCAAGAAAAGACTGTAATGACATTCTGCTATAGCAGTATTTCTGGTTTCCTTTATACATTACTAGAGAATTGCAAGAGGTCAAAAAAGATGGACTATATATTGTGCGAAGATATGAAGTTTATCTTCGAGTGGTGAACATATTCATGTGTATGCGATGCGAACTAGTGAAAATCTTTTCAACGCCAGAAGATAAACTTCATATCTTTGCACCACTGTGTAATGTTCTTTATATGATATGGACACATCCAAAAAAAATGCAAGTTAATCAAAATAATTTTAATTTTGAACTGGCTCGCCATTTTGACAACACGTCTAATCAGCGGGAAAACACTGGGAATGACGTCATCTGAGTGAAATATCAGGAATTATTGTACATACAGGACACTTTTTCGATGGAATAAAAACTATTTCTATTCCCTTCTAGCGGGTTTCATTCATTTGGTTTGATAGCATGCAATATTGTTAGCATATCGCTTATCCTACA
>JAPFFA010000016.1:38832708-38842887 GCA_026153275.1 Sciades herzbergii
GGCAAAGCTGTCGGCACTCAGACTGTGGCTATTCAGAACTTGAACCACAATATGGTTGTCATCTTGGAGAAGCTTTCAGCTTTGCAAGGAATAAGTATTTCGGAGACCAATTTGAACAGAATGGATGAAATGGACAGATATGGACGAGCAGTGTGGACATGCAAAGACTACGTCTGTTTGAAAGACCAAACAATCTCTATCTTATTGACATTCAGCTCCCTGAGACAGCACCGGCCTTGGCAAGGCCATTGCTGGGACAACATCTCCCCCTGAAGGTCACTGCTGGGAGACGCTCTCGCATTCTTTCCTCAACTTTCCGCGGTCGCTGTTTTCACCCCCAGTGTGACAAGCAGGTGCGTGACAAGCGCCCTCATGGCTGAAGGAGTGGACGGGTATTTGCTTGCGCTGGGTTATCTCTACCTCCTCCCCTCCCCTCCCCCCCTTACCCCCCACCCCTGATTGCCCCCTCCTTCCTCCCCCTCAAGTCCCATGTTTTCATGTTGTAAAGTGTACTTGTGTTATTGTGTGCTTATGTGCTAAGGTTTTTTAATGTTCCCACACTGTACTCCTGACAGGAGCATAGTGTGGGGGTGCTTTTTTTTCCTCATCTCTCCTCATGTTACTGCTGTGTTTCTTTTTCTTTTATCCCTGTCTTCCTGTCCTGTTCCCTCTCTGTAAGGACAGGTTGATGGTCAATTTCACTGGTACAGTGATAATAAAGGGTTCATTCATTCATTCATATTTTGTCATAATTTTGAGATACTACATTCATAATTATGAGTCATTAAATAATAATTGAGATACTAAATTATCATGAAGTATTAAATCATAATTCTAGATACTATCTCATAATTATGATTTGATCTCATTATAACTTAGGACTTTATCTCAATTATGACTTAATAGGTCATCATGAAATATTAAATCATAATTCTGAGATAGTAAGTGATATTTATGCGATATCAAGAAATTGTTATGGGATACTAAATCATAATTTGGAGATACTAAGTCATAATTATGAGTTATCAATTCATAATTTTGAGATTGTATCTCAGAAAAATGCAATAGTAAGCCATAAGTATGGAATATCATGTCAAGTCATAATTATGAAATATCAATTATCATCTCTGTTATGACTAAATATCTCAATTCTGATACTGTCTCAAAATTATGATTTAATCTCAATATAACTTACTATCTCCATTATGACTTAATAGGTCATCATAAGATATTAAATCATAATTCTGAAATAGTAAGTAATAATTACAAGATATCAAGTCATTATTATGGGATACTAAGTCATTATTTTGAGATACTCTCATATAATTCCAAGATACTAAGTCATAATTATGAGATATCAAGTCATAATTTTGAGATAGCATCTCAGAAAAATGCAATAGTAAGCCATACTTATGGAATATTATCTCAGGTATGACTAAATATCTCAATTCTGATATGAACTCAAAATTATGATTTAATCTCAATATAACTTAGCATTTCCATTATGACATAATAGGTCATCATGAGATATTAAACCATAATTCTGAGATCGTAAGTCATAATTATGAGAAATCAAGTCACAATTTTGAGATATCTCAGAAAAATTTAATAGTAAGTTATAATTATGAAATATCTCAGTTATGACAAAATCTCATAATTCTGATACCATCTCAAAATTATTTAATCTCATTAGAATTTAGTACTGTATTTTAATTATGACTTAATAGGTCATCATGAGTTATTAAATCATAATTCTGAGATACTAAGTTATAATTATGAGATATCAAGTCATTATTATGGGATACTCAGTCATAATTTTGTGATACTCAATGCTAGAACCATTGTGGCTCAGAGATGAAAATCAGACCAGTAAGCTAACTCTTGGATGCGCGCGCACACACACACACACACACAGCTTTCAACAAAAGTATCGCAAATTTATGACTTCTCATAATTATGACTTTGTATCTCAAAACTGATATTTTCTCATCATTTGTTGAAACCAGTGTCATATTTTCCCTCGAATTCATGTGGAATATTGTTACCAATTATAGCACAAAGAGCAGAACAGGCTTCATTATCTATTCTAGAAAAATTCTAGTCAAGGAGAACAAACCCCCATTGCTGTCTTGTTTAAGGATTCAGTTCAGGTGAAATCGCAAGTGTAAATACTTCAAGCTGAAACAGTGAACTTGCGTAAGGAAAGCAGCAGCAACAAACGTTATAATGTTCTCACGTCTGAGTTGTTGAATCTCGTTTCTTTTGCACACCACAGTAGTGTATTGAATCAGAGCCAGAGGCAAACAGATGCAATTGCAGAGTCTTTTGAGTGAAGCTTTTCCCACATATAACAGTGATTATATGAATTCCGGAGAAGTGAGAAATCATTCAGACAGAAGCAATGTTTTTTAAAAAAAATTCCACAGGGCTTTTTTTTTCCTAAACATCATCTTAGAATCATGAAGTGTTGAAGTTCTGTCAGGAGAAGTTTATTTAACATTTATGGAAGACGTCGTCAGAGTCAGAGCTTCGTAATGATCAGAAGTAAAGCTGGAACTTTAGATTGTTCCTTCACCACCTTCTCTTTTCTCTCTCTTGAAGATAATGAAAATAAAAAAGACCCACAGCTTTTCAAGTTACATAGAAATCAGAAACCTCAAAGCCCTTCATCTGAAAGATTTATCTTGGGATAATTGTGAGAGCATTTGAACAGAACTTCAACTTTCAGATGTTGGAGCTGCTTATGGTTTTGGTTAGAAGGAAAATAAATCCAGCAAAGTCCTTTTTTTTTTAACCTTCATACACAGATGCTTATGCAGAGATAAAAACTCCTGACTTGTGCTTAAAGAGCTCAACAAATATGAAAAGCAGACTTCAGCCTCAATCCTTTCACACGTAAATAATTTTCTTTCCCTGTCCATTTTGCATGCTTATTTAGACAGCCGTTTACAAGATGTGATCAGCCAAATGATCTCCATCTTATAATATCGCCAGATTTTTGTTTTTTCCCCATGAATGTCTCTTGCAGCGAGTGCTTACAAATCAAAAACATCTACTGAATGCTTGAGTGTATTTAAGGATATATTTCTAAGAGTGTACAAGTGGAGAAGGTCTGTTTGAGACCCTTTCAGTGATGTGAATCTGGTTTAATGGAAATACGACCATTGAGATTGATTTCTTTGTCATATGGGTATTTCTGAATGAGCACTTTGCCGCAATGATGATGGAAGAAAATATTACAGATGTAAAAGATCAGCTTGTGTCTAAACGTAGACATAGTGACAGCAGAGCAAGCTGGAGAAACAAAATAAAACGTGTCTGAGCACTGGAGAGCCAGTTTGTCCTCTACTGAAAGATAATGGACATTTTGTGTGGGAAAAAAAAAACATCATTTTGGCGAAGAAAGTGAAGACGAGGTTCTTTGTCAAAAATCAACAACTCATCTCTGAACAAGGAATGAAAGCAGCTTTTATCTATTGATGATCCCAACTTGATGTCTTTACTACAGTCATTTTCATGCCTACAAATTATTATACACCCTTCTGAACATCTAAAAGTCGATTAAAAAAAATATTGATTGGGTGAAAAGGAAGTTCAGCAAAGTTAAACTTGAAAATGTTCACATGTGCTACGCAGCTTCATTGTGATTGACAAATAATATGAATTTTTCACACGTTTTGACTCTTACTGCTTTTGCAAACATCAATTTATGTCAGTTGTGTAGCTGGAAGAAGAAAATGGAGATGAATAAAATGGTCCATGATGTCCCTGATTGGTTAATACTCAGTAGGGGACTTGGGACTTGAGCTCAGCCAAAAAAAGCAACAGGGCAAAGGATTTTGTAGGGGATTAGTGGCAGGCTGCCAGGTCACTCCGTTGTGTGTAGCTGTTGATTTTAAAAGTAACTCAGTAAATTACACAGGGAAATTAATACTTAAGTCTGAGTGAAAAATACTGTGTCAAGCGTGCAGCGTGGAAGAAGAGTCTGGAGACAGAAATCTTAGTTTCTTGGTCGTTAGCCTGTACTACTTGCTCTCGATAGCTAGCATTGGCTAGACTGCTTTATTAGCGTTTGCTAACACTACTGATGAACGCTACACCGGCTGAAAGGTGACTTCACTGCTGTGCTGATGGCACCTACTCATGGTTAAGCTCACGTTGGCCTTCAAGCAGGCCGAGGACGATAAATTTTTGGTCCCTCCCACTATAAATCAACATCTGATTGGTGAATTCATCTGTCACTTCCTATATAAACACACACTGCCATGGCCGTCCCAGCAATGAAGTCCTAACCAATGAGTGAGCAGCTCTAAACTCTTCTCAGCCTAGAGACAACAAACAAAATAATCTCACTGGATAACTTGATTTTAATGTTTTCAGGACAGTAACCCTTTCATTTCTGAAGCAAATTTGATAGAAAATGAGAACAAAGTAGAATTAGAAGAGAATAATTATAATTAAATTATGAAATAATTAAAGAAATTAAATATAACATTTGAAATGCTGATACGTTTGACCTTTTCTGAACGTCTAGAAGACCCTGATGGTTCCCCTCTGATATCAGTATTGGTATTGACCTTAAGGTCTGAAGGTTAGAGAAGCAGCCTTCGGCCCAAAGGGTTGCCGGTTTGATTCCTGGGACCAGCAGTAAAAATATGAGGGGAGTTGAGTGAATGAACAGTACTTTCCCCTCCTTCTTTATCATGTGCCCTTGAGCAAGGCACCTAACCCCCAGCTGATTCCTGGGCGCTGTAACATAGCTGCCCACTGCTCTGGGTATGTGTGTGTGTTCACTGCTTCAGACGGGTTAAATGTAGAGGAGGAATTTCACTGTGCTTGAGTGTACATGTGACAAAGGCTTCTTCTTCTTAAAAAAAACATGATCGATATTTTTGACTATCAACTTGACTAATCTCAATGGCAAGAACGGAAATTCTGAAATAATTTAACTTGCTGTTAATGTGTTAATCAAATACTTCAACTAGCTGTGTTTTACGTCCTGCATTACTGAAATCCAACACCACCAACCTCAAAACAGCTGGCGTAAGCTCATATTTTCCCCCCTTTATAAACTGAAATAGCATTTGCAGCTCAGTGGTTCAGTAGCTGATGTTCTGACTGAGTTAAACTTAAAATTGGACAAACTGCCAGAAAACCAGCACTGGACCCCTGAGCAAAGACGTTTAACCCTTAGCTACTCGACTCATTGCTTAGACTGCATCGTCAGCAGTTCCTGCTCTTTCCCCATTACTCAGTTCTATATCACTGGGAAAGATCTAAAACACTTTATCATTTTGATTCTGCAGACTACTTATTCAGAACGCTTCCACTTTCCTTTCAGAGTAATTTATCTCAGAGGAATCACATCACCCCTTCGTTTCGTCTATCTTGAGTAAACCTCATTGTATGAAGGCTGAGTGGAGTTCAATGAGTTTGGCTTCCTGTCGTGAATTTATATACGGGCAAACAGTAAGCAGATCAATCAGAACGAGATTGGAAGACATCGAAAAATGTGGTATAAATACAATGCCTTTATTCATCTCTGTCAACCTTCAGTTACAGCTGGAAAATATTTATGCAACGCATCACATTAAGGCAGACACACCCCGTTCTTCCCTTACTCCCTCTATAAAGGTCATTTGTATACTTTTGAGGCTTAGAACTTTGTATGCATGTATGTATGAGTAGCATTAATGATTCATTGGACATAACATAGTGATTAAATGTAATTTTTAACAGTTATTAAACTGTAATGGAAAAATAAGAAAGTCGAGATGTTTCTGCCTAAGCAGCTCCAGTTAATACAAAAACCAGTTTGGATGTTTACTGCATTTTAATTATTGCTTTTTTTTCCTCTCATCACTACTTTCAATTATTTAAAAAAAATTAATGAGATAGATTTTAGCATCTATATTCTGCTTGGCGATCTCAGAATTTAGGAATTCTTGCGAGAGAGAGTCCTTACCAACAAACACTTCAGCACACCACACTATAGCTGTGAAAGAAAAAACTAGAGATCTGTGCAGGTCTGAGCTCAGCCTTTGTCTGATTGGGAGATAGTCTACAGTACATAAATAGAAAAAATAGCCCGCTCAGAAATATATTGACACCAGGATTCGAACCGACGTTGCAAAATCTGTTCTTTTTCCTAGACAGCACTCTAGACTGCTCAGCCATAAAGGATTACATCACAAACTGAGGTTCTGTACCATGGCACTTACATAGTCAGTATGCAGTGGCGCCACACCGCAACTATGGAATCGCTACCTGAAGTTGGCACGCCAATTACGTTCTTAAATATGCTTGAACTCGGTTAAACACACACATACAGACAAGCACCTCTATAGGCTTCAAAAACCTCAGTTTGTGCTGTTACCCGACATTTCCAGGATTTCCTGTTCGATCTTGAGCTCACATTCCACATCTTCCTCTGGATTCTCTGGTTTCCTCTGACAGTGTCTTCGTGTGCGACGGGACTCGTGTTCCATCCGGGATGGACAATATTCCCATATTCACAGCCATCCTGGGATAGACAATCCTGACAAGGATAAGGCTCTTTCTCAAGTCAAATGGAATTCAAAAACAGAGTCTTGTCCATTATTTTCATATAACATGACACTCAGTTGGCCATTATCTCCTACAATCTGAGAAAATAAAGTACCTTATTGTACCTTTAGAGGTACAATGGCTGGTCACTGGGGCAGTACTCTCTAACGTACTTATTTGTACCGTTTATATACTGCTTTGGAACATGTACATGTACCTTTTGACCCTAAAAAGGTACAAATAGTTTCCTTGAGGTCCAATAATGAGCCCTGGGGGTGGGTGGGTACATTAGTGTAGATCGTACCTTGGGGACAGAAATAAACTCCTACTGTACCCTTATTTCTGACAGTATACAAGACCTTCATGAGCTGAAGCAGGAAAGAGCTTCAAAGAGTGGCTCTCCAAAACTGGAGTGGAAAATCAGTGGTGTGTAAGAGACCATTAAATAAAAGAAACTCAGAATTGAGAAATGGGTAGAAAAACAACAGCAGTGGTGATTAATGGAATTCCCAAGTGATGATAACATCAGAACAAAAGAACTCAAGAAACTTGAGAAAGGAGAAATAGAAAGAAAGTGGAATGTTAACACTCTTATCCCAGAAGTAATAGAAGCAACTAGGCAGCAGTAAACTCCAGGAATCCTCAAAGTCTGAGGAAAGATCATCCAATACACATGAAAGCTGGGAATCCTTACATTACACTTCTGTAATTATATATATATAAAGTCAAAAGTTTGTACACCCCTGCTCTACTCAGTTTCTGCATTTTGACCATTTTCTTCATTGTAGAACACTGAAAACATCAAAACTCTGAAATAACATCTGGAACAGACACGAAATTATGTAGTAAACAAAAAGTCCATCCATCCATTTTCTTCTGCTTATCAGAGGTTGGGTTGCAGTGGCAGCAGGCTAAGCAGGGTATTCCAGATGTCCCTCTCTCCAGCAACACTTTCCAGTTCCTCCTGGGGGATCCCAAGGTGCTCCCAGGCCAGATGAGATATATAATCTCTCCAGCATGGTTTGGGTTTACCACAAGGTCTTCTGTGCTGCCGAGGATCAGCATGCCCGGGCTCCCACCTTTGCCTGCCACCTGGCTCACAATGCACCTGACCCCGGTGTCCGTCCTTGCGGGTGGTGAGCCCACATGGTGGTGACTCCATGTAATTTCTTCGGGCTGTGCCTGGCCGGGCCCCATAGGCCAAGGCCTGGCCACCAGACACTTGCCAGCGAGCTCCCCTCTCAGGTCTGGCTCCAGGAGGAGGCCCTGGTTTCCAGCTCCTGGGCGAGGTACTGCAGCTCCAACTTTGTCATTTCATCAGGGTTTATGAACAAAACAAAAAGTCTTAAACAAAATACATTTGATATTTTAGATTCTTCCAAGTATCCAGTGTTTACCCTGATGACGCTTTGCACACTATTATCATCATCTTACCCAGCTTCATGAGGTAGTCACCTAGAATGCTTTTCAATTAACAGGTGTGCCTCATCAAAAGCTAATTATTGGGCGAGTTTCTTGCTTCTTAATGTGTTTGAGATCAAACAATAAATAGTAAATAATAAAAATACAGTAAATAGCCCGATTCCATCCATAACTGCAGTAATCCATACAGTATTATGTGAAGAACCGAACAACTAAGGAAAGAGAAACGACATGCATCATTACTTTAAGATATGACATGACTTAATTAATAAAAATAACGAAAAAACATTGAACTAGGAGGTGTGTCTAAACTTTTGCCTGGTAGTATATACAGTATATTAGAATAATTCTGACAGAACTTGAGGGCCAGCTGCTGAGGAACCGGTCATCATTCATCATCAGAGACATTGCCAACAAGCCAACATTAAACATGTATTATTAAAGTTTCAATAACCACAGCTGTGCTTGTCAGAGCAGGTCAAGGCTGAGCAGGCAGAAATGGATGACCTTACAGTCTACTCTAATATCGATCTCAGAGGCAGCACTGTCGTTCAGCTCAGGCACAATGCCCAGGAAAGCAATTACGTGAAGGATGTTGGCACTGAGGTGGTGATTGGGTTCTTTTCTCATTCCCCCCCCCCCAAGTGACACGTTTTTTGTATTTATATTAAAGAAACCAATGTAGACAGGCATATCACTCACATATACCCACGTTTTGGGTGGGAAGCATGGGCAAGACTGCAAATGTCTACTGCAAAACTGTGCTTTATCGCTACCAAAAAGCTCACCCTAATCTCAGCAACTAAAATCTTGTAATTTTATTTTGGTGGACCACCCAACAGACTTGCCTACACACAATAGTCTTCTGGGAAAACACTTCAAAGTTTGATGTGAAACCCTACAGAGAATTCATCAAAAGGTTGAACGCCAGACTCTTAAGGTAATCTAAAGACCTTTGATCAGCAGGGGTCACTCTGGAATTTTGTACCTTAAGTGCCTAGATTATGGTGATGTAATACATGAGGAAGGGGATATGGTGGTGTACTGGTTAGCACTGTTGCCTCATAGCATGAAGGTTCTGGGTTTGAACCCAGTGGCTGACAGGGGCCTTTCTGTGTGGAGTTTGCATGTTTTCTCCGTGTCTGCGTGGGTTTCCTCCGGGTGCTCTGGTTTCCCCCACAGTCCAAAGACATGCGTTTTGGTGCAATTGCAATTGGTGGCTCTAAATTGACCGTAGGTATGAACGTGTGTTTGAACAGTTGTTTCCCAAGGCCAGAAATGGGAGGGTTGTGGCAGGAAGGGCATCCGGCATAAAACTATGCTCCAATTAATATGACGTGTGGATCAGTAGGGTCCACATGGACCTCGACCTGGCGATAGTGCTGGACAAGGAAGAAGATGAGAGAGGGGATGCATCACTGATGCTTTTACTATGGTAATGTGGACAAAGACCAAAAGTCCAGGTGAAGTGAAGAACACTATCTCAATGTAATTCTCTCATTTCAGTAGCACCTGTCAAGGGGTGGGACATATTAGACAGCAAGAGAACAGTCAGTTCTTGAAGTTGAAAGCAGGAAAAATGGGCAAGTGTAAGGATCTGAGTGACTTTGATGAGTTCCAAATTGCAATGGCGAGATGACTGGGTCTGAGCATCTCCAAAATGGTACATCTTGTCCAGTGTTCCTGATATGCAATACTCAGGGATGAGAGTGGGTGGTCATCAAAAAAAGCAGAAAACAAGATAAAGGTATGCGAGGGCACCAAAGGTGCCCAAAGCCAACGGGGGGGTCTGGGAGGGATGCCCCCAGGAAAATTTTGAAAAATAAGGCCTTACAAACCACTTTTCCTGCAATCTGAGCTGTAGTAGTTAAAAAAATCTGTTGTCTTTTTTATATATTTACATGAAAATATGTTTCAAATCAATAGGAGTATTGTTTGAATTCAAAACAAAATCACATTGTACATTCAAGGGTATAGTTATAATTCATGATAAAAAAAAGACAAACTAAATTCACATTAAACTTAAGTTCTATTAATTATCAAAATGTTCATATATTAAATAAAAGTTAATATAGGGTGACTGACCTTTTCTTCCTATGTCCTCATTAGTTGCATATGATTTCTTCAAGAAGTCTTGAAATATTTAAGTTTTCAAAACTGTCAGCATTAATTCAGATTTACTGACTATCATATACATGTTCAATGTATTAA
>JAPFFA010000016.1:38860279-38871189 GCA_026153275.1 Sciades herzbergii
AGATACGTCACAAATCTGTAAAACGAAAGCGAATCAGCTGCCATCTCTTAAATGAGCAGTTTATCACATTACATTTTACCGTGAGATTCTATAGAAGTGCGCTTTTTCGCCTTTTCGTGACAATCATCTGGAAGTTTCTGGGTTTGCCTGAGAAAAAAATGAAGCAGAAGAAAACAGAAGAAGAAATCAAAGCTACTAAGAAGCGATATGAGGAAGAAAAGCGGGAGAGGGCATTTAAAACAGGTTGGCTGCAGACATACAATTGGTTGTTGTACTCAAATACACAAAAACAGATGTTTTGCCAACCTTGCCATTCAATTTATGGTCCATACACTGTTAGAAAACCCGGACTGAAAACCAACAAATATCACAAGTATGTGAATGCTCCTCTTGGGTTGGGCTCACAGAACTTCAAAAAACACACACTAGATGTGCATCAGGCATCCAAAGGTCATACATTCACACTGGCTATCAACTTTTAATGCTGGCCATGAACATTGAAAAAGTTAAGAGCCCTGTTGGCCATTTCTGATTTTCAAGATATTTCACACACTGAAGGGTACGCTCTCTCACACTCACTCTCGTCAATCATAGCGAAACTAGCCAATTGAGGAGGTGTGCGAGTTTGTACTGATAAGCGGATTTCCTTTTCTGATGAGTGTTATACTGTCCAATGATTCAGAATGTTGGAAAAGGTACAGTTTGTTGCCCTTGTATGTCTCTGATTAAGCAGGAGTCACCTGTAGTAGGAGAGCTGGATACAAAAAAAAAAAAAGTCTAAAGTCCTTCCTGCATCATGCAATTGAACGCATTGGGTGGCGCCAATCTCCATTTCCATAGCCCTTGGCCTCTCGCCTATACAGCTAAGGTTACAGTGGGGAACTGGTTCTCTGGTGACCATGAGAGTTTGACTCCCCACTCGCATCTATATCACAGCGTGCCTTGCCAGACAGCAGTAGGTACCATTTTTATGATGGTCTTTGGTATGACCCGACCACAAGTAGAACTCATGATCTCCCGCTCAAGAGGCGGACACGCTAACCACTAGACCAACACTAGGAAAGCTGGCTGGTGGATGGGAATTGGTAGGTGACCAAAATGGCAGAATGGGATTTGTACTAGCTGTGGATAGCTGCGATATCACCAGGATTCAAACTTTCAACCAAGCAAAATCTGTGCACCAGTTCTGCCATGGTTTTTTGAGAACAGCAATTTGTCAGAATGCTCTATTCCCTCAGAAACTGTTGTTTCACTTGTTTAATACAGGAAGTGAATAATTATAAACTGTGAGTCCGAGCAGCTTTACTGGCACACACATCTATAAAGCTATTAATCACAGATTACACCACTTCACATTAATAGCTCTGACTTCAAGTGTCTGAAGATCGCCTGGATCCCCCCCCCCTTAGGAGCCATAGCTATGTTTCTTTGTCTAAATGAAGCTGAATTAGCATACAGCTTGCATAATTTACCTCCTCGAGTCCCAGACTGTTGATTAGTGCACCATACCCACAGGAACTCATGCAAGAAATTCTAGCGTAATTACAGACTGATGGCACAGCGGGGGCCTGTTTTTGTTGAATGTAACTCCCACTGATTATTTGGGGTAACATCATTATGGACCATGATGACCAAAAATAGACCAGTAATGTCTTTTCGTGCCAATTTAAAATAATTTCTCACCAAGTTCTCAATGACAGACCAGGAGAAGACCAGATAAGCAATGACGAAGGAAAACAGGGCATGGAATAAATGGAACTGATTTACAGTGAGGATACACTGAAATGTCTGGAGTTTCAGTTTATCTGTGCAGCACATTTCAAACTTGTTAAATGGTTTAATTTGCCTTCAGGAGCTGTGGCTTATCAAGTATGCCACCTGTTCAGCATGTAGCAGGAGAGGAAATGGGCTTGGATCCTGTTTAGATTCAAGGAATAGTGCACAAAAATTGGACAGAAATATGCAAGACTTTTACAAAACACACTAACTAAAGGCCACAAAGACAACGTGCAAAGGTTGCGAGAAGAAACAACCACCTTCAGATGCTCTCAGAGGTTTTGCATTTGCCGTAGCATACAAGAGCTCCAGTACTGCAGATGGCGCTGTTGAAATTGCATGACAATTTCCACATCTACAGGAAGACGAAAGACGCTCTTAAGAATCATCCATCTTGGATCAAACATCTACTTTGTAACAACCAAATCACAGGCTTGGTCATGGACCATGTTTGTGCATGACATGGTAACAAACCTCTGTTTTCTCAGCAATTCAAACCTGACGTTTCCCCCCCCCATCCAAAAGAGAATGTTATGCCTGCAATTTCTCTCACAGTAAAGTTTCCTCGGTTAAAAGCAAGGAACATTTTCAAAAAAGGACTAATTGACTTCAAGCACTTATCTCCTGACCAACCAGGTCACAGGACGGGGTGCAAGCAGGAACAACTGACATGGAAGACAAAGTGCTGGTGAGCAAAATTTGAAGAAATTTACGAATGAAAAAGATTTCATTTACAATATTCCAATGTTATCATTCAACTACAAATAAGAGCTTTTATTCTATCCACATTTACTGGATATGAGCAATCACGCGTCCTGATTGGCTACTCTACTACTACAAGGATATCAGCTCATATACCATGAGTGGAGAAAAACAAAATGGCAAAGCAAGTTGCTGGACCAACCGAGGACTAAATAAAAACTACTCGAAAATGAAACCCCCAAAATTATCAAGTATTTAAAAGAATAATGCACCTTTAAGTTGGTTTGCCAACCGCCAGAAGAAGAAAGCCCCCCCCTAAAAAAAAAACAAAAAAAGCAACAAAATATGGAAAAGTATTTGATGGTAAGAACATATATATTTTTTATTTTTCAAGAAGAATTATTGCATTTTTCACAAATTGCTCCTGTCATTTCGCCAGTTTGTTTACATTCCAAGCGGAAATGATTTTGTCAGACATTTTGCATAAAGTTTTTATTTATCGAATTTGCAAAAATAAAAAAAATGCTCAGTTTCTCAAAATCTAGTGAACGTGGATAGAATAAAACAGTTATTCCACTCAATCTTGTCGTATATGGCTTATAGCCAGCTATCAGCTCGTGTATGACCCGATTTCATGGAATAACTTAAATATTCTGTTGATTTTCTGCCTCCAGAGCTACAACGAAGGCAAACAAACCTCCTTAGTTTGCTGAAACTAGTTAGGCATGAAACTAGTTGCTAAGAGTGTTGTTGTTGGTGCAGTGAGTATGTTGCGTAAGCTGTTTTTTACATACCAGTACAAAAGTCGCTCCATCCAGCACTTTTGCCAAGAGTGAAAGCAGCCAAACAGGACTAATTACAAGGGACAGGTGCACTGAGTAATCAAGAATTGTATACAATCTGGAAGTAAACAGGCCTCTATCATCAGCAGCACCTGCACCATGTCAATAGCATATGACCTGATGCACATGGGCACTCTTTCCCCAGCAGATTTTGGCAGATGAGAGCTGATACACTCCAGTGCCAAGATGCACACTTTCATCCACACCAACTTGTGTTAAGGTCCAGTCCCACAATACCGATAACTATAACTACAACTATACCTATAAATAAATGGGTCCCCTGCAGTTTATGTGGTTGGTGCTCATACCAGACCAATAACGATCCCTATAGCCCAGGCCTGGGTTTAACTGTATCGGTGAGATTGCTTCTGGAGCGATTTTTCCAGGCCTGAATCTGATCCGATAAAACATCTGACCAATCAGGTCATTGTTTACATGTGATGTTGTCTGAGCATGTGCTGTTTTTCCTGAACATCTTTCTACATCCTTGTTGCATCATGAAGTCACGGAATACGGATTCGTGGAAAATACAAAGCACGGATCTTTTATTCACGGATATGTGATTTTCCATGAAATATCAATAGTAAATTAATAAACATATAAATGCAGGTAAGATATTTTAATTATGAACTTCGGCAGTCCAAACATTTGTTTTAGACGACTTTTGTCCATGATGAAATCATCCATGTGAAATCGGTAACCAATCTGTAATATACCGAAACATTCGTGACTAATCCGTAAATTATTGGCATCCGTATTAAAATCCATAACCACTTCATATTTTGTATCCTTTTTTTTTTATTATATTTCCGTAATCTGTGACTTATCCATATTTTAATCAGCCACTGGAGTGTGTACATGGATTGTTTTGAAGTCCAAGCTATACAGTATGACTCAGAATAATGATGTGCTACTACTTGGAAAAAACTTCCATGACTATTCCTAAATTGCATGTGTTTATTTCCCCGAGTGGCAGGACCGAGCGATATTATAGTCAGGATTATAGTTGTGGTGTAACTGCTTCAGACTGGAAATACATTCAGGCAGAGGTAGTCTCATAGTTGGAGTTATAGATATAGTTATCGGTGTTGTGGGACCGAGCCCTTAAGAGGAGCATGGAGAAAGGTGCCTTTTTTAAAAATAAAGTACTTGGCTGTAATTTTACTCAGTAGCAGTTGATTGATCCCTGAAAATCCAATCTGCATCCTTTTCCCAGCTTTGCTCTGCTGTTTCCAGATCATTACAACACTATATCTCTATCTGTGATGATCTGTTACTCATCATTGCACACACTAGTAGTCCATGGTAATAAATTGTAGCATTGGTCGGTGATAAAAATATTTGTTTGGCATGCCTGAAACTGGTACAGGCGGTCCCGATTGCTACTTGTTTTAGTTAAGTTAAATCCTCGAGATTTATCTTTGCTCACACATTCTGCTGTCTGCTTAACGAAGGTGACTTTGACTTGTAATGTTCTTCCATAAGACTACGATCCTGACAGGTGATGTAATGGGACATAATGTCGCTCTTCTTTCATACAGTAGTGTAGTATAAACCAGTGATGTAATGCTTCATCGTCCATTTACGTTATACATAGATAACCTAGCTTCGTCAATCACTTCATCGTCCAATCACATCACTACGACACACTCCTGCATGTGAATATACGCACACTCATGTTTGTCCTACAATAAACTGAGAAACCTCTCTGAACAGCTGCGTCCGTGTCAGTGACCGTTTGCTCCCGGATCGATCCGTGAGGCAGAATCTCTCCAGTGGCAGGGATCTACATTCCTAGATCGTACTTTGTCAATTCAACCTCCTTTGCTACAGACAGATCAAAACCTAACACATGGTGCCCTTAAGGATATTCCTTTTCTGCCCTAATGTGTTTCTTTCATCTGGAAAATTGAAGGTCTTTAAAACTCATTGAAGGTGCACGGTTGCATTTTAACATTGTGTCCTGAGCAATTCCCAGGTTGGATCCAGGATCCGGGTCACGGCACCACTGATGCATCTTAAATGAGTTTGAAAGGTTCATTCTTGCAGTATTTCCAAACCTCTAGTGATACCATATGGTCCAAACTGAAATTTGAGATTTCTGTAGTTTACTAACACCTAGAAGCCATGGCCTAATGGTTAGAGAAGCAGCTTTGGGCGTGAAAGGTTGCTGGTTCGATTCCCTGGACTAGTAGGAATGGCCGAAATGCCATTGAGCAAGGCACCTAACCCCCAGGCTGCTCTGGGTATGTTGTACGTCGCTCTGGATAAGAGCATCCGCTAAATGCCAGGAATGTAATTCTATTCAGACCACACATTCTATTAAGCATCATTTAATCAACCTGAGAAGAATCTTGTTCAGGTCATATCTCAACAGGTTAATTTCTTTAAAAAAAATAATAATAATAATCCCAACACATTATGTAAATTTCATCTTTCATCTCATTTGGATTTGCATACTGAATATTTCCCAATATTTTATTTCTGACAGTATAATTCACAACATTGTAAACTCCAGTCTCAGGCTTAGACACTCTTCACTTGGGTTTATTGTCTTTCCACCTGAATCACTTGCATCTCATGAGTTCACACATTAGAGCAGGATCGTTAATGTGGAGTCGATAGTTGTTTCTTCAGTCCAATGTGTGAACTCATGAGAAGCGAATGATTCAGGGAGAAAACAATACCAAATGAGGACTGTGTTTCTGCCAATATACGTACATTAATCTGAGAACAAAGCAAGAGAAGTGGGACGTTTCAGATTTATGTGCCTAGGCTGAAGGAAACCAATATTTCAGAGTGTATCCACTGGACTTCTGTCATAATCGAGCTTGTTTTTCCTCATCAGGGAGATTCAACTCTTCGGAGCTAATCTAAAGCCAATGCTGCTTCAAGAAATAATTTGGAAACAAAACCAAATTTGCATATTTTGTCTCACTTCCCTGTAAATCAAGGATATTTTAAAGATAAAAACATGCCTTCTCCAATGTTAAAGTGACATTAGCTTAAAAACAAACTAGAAGAGCGCTCAGACAGCACAGACCTCTGCCAAGGCCAAATGCTGTAATTGTAATGTTAGCAAAAGTGAAACTTAATTCGTGGATCCACCCCATAACTCTGATCCGCTCCAAAATTAATGTGTTCTTCGTTGACGCATGCTGCACCCTTCTACCAAGTTCCAAGGAAATCGGATTGATAGGGATAGCTGTAGGGGAAGCCATGGCCTAATGGTTGGAGAAGCAGCTTTATGACCAAAAGGTTATTGGTTCGATTCTCTGGACCAGTAGGAATGGCTGAAATGCCCTTGAGCAAGGCACCTAACCCCAACTGCTCCCCAGGCTGCTCTGGGTATGTTGTGTGTCGCTCTGGATAAGAGCGTCTTCTAAATGCTATTAATGCAATGTAGATTTGACGTATAGTCTATTAATCTTTAAAAGGTGCAGTAGTTGATTTTCTGTTTCTTAGTTGTACAAAATCTGGAAAAAAAAAAAGTAGAACGTGATTTAAAAAAATAATTGTTTAAGCCATGGCCTTAGCACAAGCGTATTACACAACTCGGCTAAGAAAACCCATTTGGGAAACTGGGTCCATTATGGTCCAGAGTGCTTGTTTGTGTTCACATGGACACTCCTCAACACTCCTTCACCCCGCCCCCATCTTAGTCTGTTTGGAGGAAAAAAAAAAAAAAAAGTAGGTCATACATTTCTTCAGTAAAACCAGAATAAACAAACATTGGTAGGACTAATTCAGTACTAAACTGAATTAGTGATGTTGCTCCTGGACAGATATGTAAACACAACTGGTATTAAAAACGCTGAATTGTTTGAAGGGCTGATTTTATAAATCATAAATCATGTAGATATGTTTTTATAAGTTACAGAGCGAGGGAAAGAAATACTTTGGATGACACACCTTCATAGAAATGTACTGTATGCTAGCTAATGTTGATAAAAGCACCCAAGGATGAAAACACCAGAGCTTAAAACTTCAAGAACAAAAGAAAAACAGGACACCGACGGCACTCTCTCATAAATCAGTACGAGCCAAATTTATGCATGTTTATAGTGCTATAACTTCACCTTCACGCAGACTAATGGTTGAGTGCACTTCAAACAGTCTTTGCTAATGCTATCCTTTTAATTTATTACAGTTATTCATCGAAATGAAGACCTATTTGCTGAGTTCTATGATCTGGAGAGTTTATTGGGTTATACTATTGCAAACTTGGTCAGTTTAGAAAAAAATAAAATGAAACATGGAGCCAAAGGGTGGGCACTTATTGCACCAACTCGCTGGAAAATACCCCATTCTAGTGCACACACACTGTCGGGCATCTCAGTCTGTACAAAAAGGTCTGAATGCTGCCTCATGAGATCACATGCCCTGGTCCATAACAGGGAGGAAGCATCAAAATCAGGACACGTCCAGTAATATTTCTTGAACTGACACAAAATTCACAGCATGGCCTCAAGCACTGTTCTAATTAGAGTCGATTTGCCCATCCCAAGCCTGCATGCGTTCATGACTCCCGCTGGCCTGGGACCAAGAGAAGGAGCAAACCTCATAACGAGGCCAGAAAATGGTGTCCAGAGATGGATACTAGTTCTCATACAATTATAAGACTCAGTTCTCCCCAGTAGATTTATCCGTAGGGCTCTGGTCCACTGTGTTCTGATGAAACATGGCCCCATTTTCTGCATTACCTGTATTTGATCACAATTTAAGAAGATTTTCTGGGTTTTCTTTCGGGGTTTATGAATTCAAAGCCACTTCGTTGGTGCTGAAGAGTGTCGTTTCTACCAGAATGCCCCAAGAGGAACGCAAAGAGGTTCTCTGGATAAAGTCAACCAAGAAGTACAGTGACCTCAATTTCAAAATGAGTATACACGTTAAAAAAAATAATAATAATAACATTTCTCAGTTACAACATTTGATATTTTGTCTTTGTACTATTTTCAATGAAATACAGGGTTTCCATGATTTGCAAATTATTGCATTCTGTTTTTATTGACAGTTTACGCAGCGTCCCAACTTTTTTAGAATTGGGGTTGTATAATCAATAGTTTCTGTTAAACTTGTATTCATTCTTTAATATGATAAAAAAATAAAAAATAAAGTTGGGTAAACATGCCAGACTCCTATGAGGGCAGCGGCAGGGGAAAAAAAAAAAAATCAAATCGATTCAGATTTATTAGCAACATCTGCGAATATAAAAGGCTTTTTGGTGGTGTGTGTGTATGTGATGGCTCACGTACAGAACTCCTGCATTGTGTAATTATTCTGGTGACAGTTATTAATATTTAGCTGTGCTGAAACAATAGCACAGATCAGTAAGACGAATGGGCCGAGGCTATGGATTCTTCATCATAAAACCAGCACACAAAAGCTAAGAGGAGGGAAGCAAGGCACATTTTCTGTGAATGAATACAAAAGAAGAGGAAAGCAAGCCATCTCTGTTTGGGTAAATACAAAACTCACCAGAAGACCGGTTTGAGCCGACAGACAGGCGGCTGTAAATCAAGTAACCACTCTTTACATCCATGATGAGCAGAAAAGCATTTCAGAATATCAACAAGCTATTCCCTCCCACAGAAATGGACTCTCACTGGATGATTTTTGGTTTTTGCACCAGTTTAATATACGTTTGTACTGCCTTTAAATACAATGACATATGAGGTTAAAAAAATGGAGCTGAGGCAATAAGTAAAGTAAAGTAAAAAAAAAAAAAAGAATTTCCAAGATTAAAAATCATACATAGGCCAGGGGAAACCATGGCCTAATGGTTAGAGAAGCAGCTTTGGGACCAAAAGGTCACCGGTTTGATTCCCTGGACCAGCAGGAATGGCTGAAATGCCCTTGAGCAAGGCACCGAACCCCCAACTGCTCCCCAGGCTGCTTTGGGTATGTTGTACTTTGCTCTGGATAAGAGTGTCTGCTAAATGCCTGTAATGTAATACACTTTCGAGAAAAACTCAAATTAAAAAGTCAAATTTATGAGGAGAGAAGAAAAAAAAAACAAAACACAAACTCATGTTTCCTGGCTGCAGTGCACGCAGGGAAATGTGGTTGAAAATCTCTTAGTGCTTTATTTAAAAAATCATACTGGCTGGATTTTTTTTCATGGTATATTAGATATATTCTATTCAGCTAGCATGGTACTGAACGAGTCAAAGACGAGTAGCTGAATGGAATATATCGGATATACCACGAAAAAAATCCAGCCATTATTATACATACACATTCCTTTCGGATGTTCAATGCGTCTTTCTCTTTCAAAATTCTCTCAAAATCTTGAAGCAAACCTGGCAGCCATGTTTGTTTACAAATTGTCCCAGTCGCTCGCTAGCGCGGAAGTTTTACATCTCCGACGTGTGACATGTTGTCTTGACAACCATGCAATATCGCAAACCATATTCAACACTCATTCTCCTTTGGGTAAAGTGACGTAATACATGTAGGATAAGCGATATGCTAACAATATTGCATGCTATCAGATCAAATGAATGAAACCCGCTAGAAGGGAATAGAACACACATTTTTATTCCATTGAAAAAGTATCTTGTATGTAGAGTAAGCTTTTATATTGCGTGATCGACTGCATTTCCTATAACTCTCGGCTCAGCCGTGATGTCTGTGGTGTGATGACGTTGATCCAACCTTGCACAGTGATGAGATCTGGTCCTTTGAGGGGAAGAAAAAAAAAAAGTTTTCGAGGTGTTTTCCTCACAAATTTATGACTTTTTAATCTTGGAGAATATCCAAGTTTTTTTAAAACTTAGAATGGCCCTAATATGCTGTCAAATTTAAAACAGCACTTTTTAACCGAAGTTAAAAATTTTTTTAGTCATTTTTAGGAGGGGGGAAACACACAATATTCCACTTACCTCAAAACAGCCTGACGCCCGATGTTTGCTTCTTTGCTTTTGCACTGGAGCTACAGAAGTAATAGTACAGCTAATAGAAGTCTCTCTCACCCAAAATCAATTAATTTTGCCATAATAATCATTATTAAGCTATACAATATGTACCATAACTCAAGCATATAGTCTATTCAACCTGATACCACAGCACTTCGAATACTCGAATCCGATTGGTCAGAAGGTGCTAATTAACTTTGTGACTGTCTTCCATGTGCAAATCACACACAGTAATTCAAATGCATTATTGTTTCTGTAGTAACAACTTACACAGGGACTTGTTCGGCTGATGCACCACATAATCCAAGACGAATGAAAAAAAGAATTTTAACTTGCTGTTATTTGTTTAACAAAAGAAAACAATTGTTGATATTGTGGAGTTTTATTTAGCATACATGGAAGGAGTCTCCAGTATCAGTTCCTTGTAACAGTCTTCAGGACAGAAGAGGTTGGACTTTATGGTTTTTTGGTAACACGACAAGCTGCGTTGTTTTGTTTTATTCTTCATAAGAAACCCAAAAGACACTGATAATGGAATAACCATTTATAGCTGCTATAACGTAAGTGATAAATTGTTTTGTGGAAGATACCCAACATTAAAGTGCATATTCTGGACCAATTTCATTTTTTTTTTTATATGAAAGTATGTCCCTTTACACACTCATCCAGAAGG
>JAPFFA010000016.1:39479578-39497036 GCA_026153275.1 Sciades herzbergii
CAAAAGGCTTCTTCAAAGAACCGAAGAAGCCTTTTGGATGAGCGGTGAAACATCTTCAAGGATTTCAAGCAAGTCCAGTTGCCTTCTTTAGCACCTATGGATTACAGTGACCTGAGAACCTTCACAGACCTATTGAACAACAGTGGTGTACATGGCAGGGTTGCAAGAGAAAGCTACTGCTTTCCAAAAGGAACATTGCTGCCCAACTACGGACTGCTAAAGACCACAAGGCTAAGCCCAAAGGCTACTGGGAATATTTTGTGAATGGATGAGACCAAAATAGAACTTTCTGGTTTAAATAAGAAGTGTTCTCTTTGGAGAATGGAAAACCTTGCATTCCAGTATAAGAACCTTAACCCATCTGTGAAACATGGTGGTGGTAGCATCATGATTTGGACCCGTTTTGCTGCATCTGGAAGAAGACGGCTTGCCACTGTTGATGCAAAAATGAATTTTGAATTATCCCCATGAATTCGAAAGGGAAATGTAGGACATCTGTACGTGAACTGAATCGTAAAAGAAAGTAAGTCATGCAGCAAGACAACAACGCGAAGCACACAAGATATTTTAGTAAAGAAGAATAAAAAGTTAGTGTTTTTGAAATGGCCAAGTCAACATTCTGACCTTAATCCAATAGAAATGTGTGAGCAGTTCGTGTGGGGAAGCCATGGTATGGCCTAATGGTTAGAGAAGCAGCTTTGGGACCAAAAGGTCACTGGTTTGACTCCCTGGAAGAGCAGGAAGGGCTTTGAGCAAGGCACCTAACCCCCAGCTATGTTGTACATCTCTTTAGATAAGGGCGTCTGCTAAATGCCTGTAATGTAATGAAACCCACCAACATCCCAGAGCTGAAGGTCTTCTGTTCTGTACAGAGGAACGGGATTAAAATTCTCCCAAGCTGATTTACGGGTTACTGGAAAAGTTTTTAGTTGCGGTTACTGGAGTCACACTGGACGCCTGAAAGCAAAGGTTCACATACTTTCACTACTCATGGAGATATAATATTGGATTGTTTTCTTCAGTAAATAAATGACCAAATTTTGTATTACTTTGGGTTCTCCTTATCTAGTTTTAGAAAACTCGTGAAAATCTGATGCTTTCGGTCACATTTAAGCAAAAATATAGAAAATTCTAAAGGGTTCACAAACTTACCACTGTACGCTGAACTTATCGAATTAAATAACTAGGTGTGTTGATGATAAATCTTTTATAGAGAGACGGGGAAAACTACGAAGCAACATTTCCTTCAGATTTATTGCTCAATTTTCTAAAGACCCACTGTAGTGACTATAGTTCATAGTAAGTGCACCCCTGATCATCACACCTGTGTGTCCATTCCAAAACCATGGACATCAACGCAGAGTTGGTCTTCCTTTGCTGTTGTTATAAGATCCAGTTTGGGGAAGAACTACATATGGATGTGATGGTCAGGTGTCCATGGGTTTTTTTTTTTTTGCCGTATAGTGTAATTTGCCTAGAACATTGGTTCTCAGACTGGGATCCAGGGACCTCCATGATGTATAACCAGGGGATTTGTGGTGTTGGGGTGTGGTTGGCTGTTTTTTTTTTTGTAGAAATTAACTATCATCAATATTACTGATGACATTGAGTTCATATAGTTATTAGCCTTTTTGATATTTCAATTGCTTATAAAAAAAGTCAGCCAGAATAATAATAAGTTTAACTCTGGAGTAAAAACTCTCTCTGACGCCAAGAAATATCCAGAACATGATTTTAATACGCCTAATATTTTGAATAGTTCATAAAATAAATCTGTGTTGAAGGGGGCTGTGGAATTTATTGTACGGTTGGAAGAAGGTTGAATAGCCCTGGCCTTGATGAACTGAACCTCTCCAAGTGAAATGCGAGCATTTGCAAACTGCAGGATCTGTCATTTCTTATGATGTGATGTTGTTTAGCTCATCTGTCCATAAGGCTGATGAGCTGTTGCTATGGCGTTGCATCCGTCGTCCACAATTCGGTTAAATCGTATCTCCACCTTCAGTTCTCCACCGATTTCCGTTCCGATTGTTTTGTTTGAAAGAACTCCTCACTCCGCACAAAACATGGTCATTGTTTTGTCAAATTTTTTACTAACGAGTTATCAATTAGGCCAAATTAATGAATTTTCCAGGCCTCAGAAGAATCGCATCTCCTCTCTCTGAGTTCTCATCCGATTTCAGTTTTGGATCGATCTTCTCTTGAGGAACAAAACTTGGTCATTGGTTTGTTTATTTTCCGTTAAATCGTATCTCCTCCCTCAGTTCTCAATGGATTTCAGTTCTGATTGTTTTATTTGAAAGAACTTGTCCTTCTGGACAAAAGTCGGTCACTGTATTGCCAATTTTTTTTTGCTAACAAATTAGTAGGTCAACTTGACACATTTTTCTTCTGACTAGAATTGTATCTCCTCTCTCATTTATCATGTGAATTTAGTTCTGATGGATGTTTTGGGTCGATCTTCCCTCAGGGAACAAAATTTAGTCCTTTGTTGATGATCCTGTTGTCAACAGTTTGTCGCGGAGGTTGGTCCTCTCTCTCTCATCGTCACATTTCAGTTCTGTTTGATGTTTTGGTCGTCAGGGTGGTTTTGATGGCAGGACAGAGGAGATGCTACGCCCTTGACGTTCTGGTTATTATTAATTTAAGCAACACTTCTGGGGCAAAAGTTGACATTCCGAAAGATTTGGTTTTGTTTGCAGGGTCACAGTGCCTTTACAATGTCATGGACGATGATAAACAATAATAATATACTTGTTTTCATGAAAATAATAAACAATCCAAATTAACTAGACTAAATACAGTAAACTAGACATGTAGAATAGTAATTAAATGAGGCAAAAGTCAAGCCAAGAAAATGATCAAATACTTTATTGTAATAGGTTTTTTTTTTTTTTTTAAATGTTACGTTCTAAGCCTATAAACCCTTTCTCGCTCTGTGTGCATGTTCTGGCAGCACACCGCTAACCAAAGCCAGGGCAATTAATGCTAATAAATTCCGTTCTGCAGGCTTGTTTACAAATCAAGCAGCCTAAACAATTTTTTTTTTTTTTTTTTTCTTCACCGTGTTTGTTTTTTGGCTGTACCTGCTGAAAAAAAAGGCCACCTTCATGTGTCTGCTCACCAGCAGCACTAATTTAAAGCAGCCCGGGATCTTCATCTTCTCCTCACATGCTCCAGGTCCTCAGCACATAACCATACACGCAAGCTCGAATCTGTGTTGATGTGAATCCAGCTTGGACGGATTACGATGAAATAACCGTAGCATTAACACTGGTGATTTTACTGGCCCATTGTGCCTGGTAGGTGTTCTCGCAATAAATACACCAGAGTCACATTGTGGCTCTTAAATAGCTAATAAATCGAAAAGGTGTGGTGTGTTTTTACTCCACGCACGGAGGCTTGCTGTTTAAAGCAGTAAAGCAACACCATAAAGAGGCTTTAAGATATTACACTGGTCATGAATTACCACGTGTTTGATTTTCAGGTCCGTCCCCCCCCGAACCCGATGCCTTTGCCGGATTTGGTGTTAATAAAGTCACGTTTCTGACCCTTGAAAAACTCTAATGTCTTTTAACAAACTCCACGAACACCCTGATCATCTTTGCCCTGGTTTGAAATGTAAAATGTGCGCTTTAGCTGAAGTTATTTGCTTTTCCGTCCCCAAAAGAAGAGCAAATTTGCCTGTTTTCCAGTGAATAGGATCCTGGGAATGGAAGATTACCCCTCTGTCTTTCTTCGGTTCTGTTAAAGAGAAAGCGGTATTAATTACATTACAGGCATTTAGCAGACACGCTTATCCAAAGCAACGTGCAACACACTCGGAGTAGCCTGGGGAGCAATTGGAGGTTAGGTGTCTTGCTCAAGGGCACGTCAGCCATTCCTGCTGGACTAGAGACTTGAACTGGCAACCTTTTGGTCCCAAAGCTGCTTCTCTAACCATTAGACCATGATATGTTGAGTGTCTTTTGCTGCTCCTGAACTAGTAACTTCCAGTCCTCTTCTCCCAACATCAGGACACCACAAGGCTTCAGGATGGAGCTTTTATGAGTTTTAAGTCCCAGTATTAGAGTTGCTAGCATCGCTAGCTAGCTAAATGATGGGTCATTCAGAGCTGCCTGATAGCGTTAACACTATAAACATGCAAAATTTAGTCAAGAGTGCCTTCATTGTCCCTGGGTTGTTTTTTTTTTTTTTTTCCCCCCCAGTGTAAAATAAAATACTTCATAGGGGCGGAGTGAAGGTGCATGGGGGCGTGCCTATAAAATGACTAACGAGAGGCTTATGTAAACACAAACGAGCACTCCTGACTGTAATGTAGTTTTCCAAACTAGTTTTCTCAGCTACATAACACACTTGTACCTTGCCTTAAACAATTAAATAATATTGTCTGGCTTTTTTTCGTGGTATATCAGATATATTCCATCCAGCTAGCATGATACTGACCAAGTCAAAGACGAGTAACTGAATGGAATATATGATGGACCATGAAAAAAAGCCTATTATTTTCATTCATTCCTTTCGGGTGTTCAGGTCCTTTCTCTTTCAAAATTCTCTCAATCTTCCGTATTTAATGAAGCAAACTTGGCGGCCATGTTTGTTTACAAATTCTCACTAGTGCAGAAGTTTTACGTCTCCGACGTGTGATGTCATGTCTTGACAACCGTGCAATATTGTAAACCATATTCAACGCTCATTCTCCACTGGGTAGAGTGACATAATACACGTAGGATATGCTAACAATATTGCATGCTATCAAACCAAATGAATGAAACCCGCTAGAAGGGAATCGAACACGTTTTTATTCCATCGAAAAAGCGTCCTGTGTGTCTAATAATTCATCATGTTTTGCACCTTTTACTAGTTTATTTAATTATCATTGTATAACTCCTGAACTGTACGCTTCATTTAGCGTGCAAAAACATGCCCTTGCTGGTTCCTGGATCTGTTCATGTACACAGCAGTGCTGAAGCGACGAATTCAGAATGTGAATTTTAAGCGCATGGTTACATTGCAGTGAAACTACTTGTTCAGACAGGGGATAAACCTCAGGCTGGGGTCATTCCAGTTGCATTCATATCAGTCGATGATGACATTTAATGGAAAGTTGCAAGCTTTCCATGCAACCTGCCACACCTCTTCCTTTATCAGCGTGTCGCAGCGGTGGCTCGGCGGTTAGAGGTCTGTACGTGTGGAAGGTTTGGAGGTTTGATTGGTCAAATCCTGTCCTGTCTCCGTACAAGTTTGCGTATTATACTAAGCTTTCACTACTTCAGTAATGACTGTAGATGTAGTAAAAGTTTGGTGTAGTATGCAAAGTTTCCCCGAGAGACCACACATGAGACAACAAAGTAAAACTCATTTATTATTATCTTGTTATTGAAGGATGCATGGTGTTTCTCTGGAAAATTTGTGTACTATACTCAACTTTTACTATATCTACAATACACTCCAGTTCTCTCTCTCTCTCACACACTCGCTTGCACAAGGCCACATTAAAGCCACTAATGAGCTTCTGGAAAAAGCTCTCGACTCTAAACTGCTCAGCTTGTGCTTGGACTGGCTTCCTTTGTTTTGTAAATTTATTAAATAAACGCATGTCCTTCTTGCCTTTTACGTTTTTTTTTTCTCAGCTGAATCAAGTTTTGCCCTTAAGCTGGCAACTGGTTCAGAATAAAAACCTCTCATGCAAGTCTTATCTTATTTCAAGTCCATACGAAGGTTCGCCGTATCCTTTGCACTTTTTATATGAAGACCAACAAGAACCTCATTAGTGAGTGGTGTGGTTTTGAAAATGAATTTAAAAAAAAAAAATTGTAATCCTGCTTATGCTATGCCACTACTAAGAGAGAAGGCTAGTTATTTGTTATTTTTAGCCAAAACCTTCCAGTTGTGAGTTACGGTTTCGAGGGCTGCAAATCCGGCTACTGAAAAAGGTCAAACCTCTAAAAGTCAATGTACTAAATGAATCTCCTCGCCTAAATGCTTAGACACCAAAAGACCATCATAAAAAGGATACCTACTGCCATCGGGCGAGGCGCCACAATATAGACGTTAAGAGAATCAAACTCTCGTGGTTACCAGAGGCCGGACCCTCACTGTAACCCCAGCTATGTAACAGGTGAGAGGCCGAGGGCTATAGAAACGGAGATCGGCGCCGCCCGATGTGCCTTTGTGGCACAGTAAGGAGTTTGATTTGAAATGCTTCGACAGATCCAGCGTGCATTGAATATTCATTATACAACTAGACAAACAGAGACTTGAAATCTCTCGTGTTTGTTTTACCATAAATTGGCCATGAGATGGTGCCAGTGACCGCTTGGGTTGACTTTGCATGCCATTTTGAAATGATTTTAACGTGGCTTGAGCAGGTTCGTATTGAACCAGGTGCCGCTCTAAGGACCACACTGCCTGTTCATTCAGCTGAAGAGAAGTGGCCAAGGCTGATAAAAGAGGAGGCGTGGCAGGCTTTGCAAATTTCCCGCTAAATGTCATCATCGTCATTATTTTATAGCAAGATTCAGCATATCTGCCATGCACACTTCTGCTCCACCCAAATATCCTTCAAGTGCAAGATGGATTGGTTCTGCATTCTCAAATAATAGAGAAGTCAAAGCAGTTAAAACAAACCCCATGTGTTCTTCTGAAACAAATGATTTTAAAGAAACGATTCGTCTAATTTATCTCTTTTTCTGGAGAAAATATGCATAGGATTTGAAGATCAGACAATAGGCACTAGGACCCTGAGGCCCATTGAAAGGGGGCAAAACAAAGCTGGCAGGAGCAAAGGAATGAGCCAAACACAGGACCGGCAGGAGAAGGAGCGCTGGGAATGTTCAGACAGGCAGATAGGATGAGGGTAAGACAAAGCTGAGATGAGGGATCAAGGTGGCTGCAAAGAGACAGAGTGACAGATCGAGATTCACAAGCAGATAAGCAACAGGAGGAGGAGGAGTAAAGGGATGAAAGGAGGAGGGGCATGAGCTGCTCAGGAGCTTAAAAAGAGCAGAGCGCGAAAGGGTACCTTCATAACTCAGAGTGAAGGTGGAGTAAACTGAAGGAGGAATAAATCCGCATCACTCGAGGGCCTATGGAGCGGAAAGGACCCGGGCAAGCAAAGCACCACAGGGACTGTGAGGTTAGTGAGGGAGCAGGGAGAAACTAAAAAGAGGCGATCCCACCCACTGAGCAAGTGTACCCCACACACACACACACACCAGCTTTATCACAGCCGGTCACGCCGTAACACAACCGTGCAGCTGCCTAATCATCACACAAACGCATCAACGGTGCCACACATGCTGTATTTACGGAATACACGCGCAAGGACTCATAATTCAAAGCTCAACCTGAAGGAGTTTAGACTGTAACAAGAAGGCATAGAAAGTCTTGGATGACACAAGGGCAAGACTGAGCTTGGAGTGGGTGGGTGGGTGGGGGGGGAAACCGAAACATTAAGCCTTATACACCACTTGTATAGCTGGCGATAAATATCCCTGATCTCCAGAACTGAACCTCAGAGATTTTTTTTTTTTTCCTTCTCTTAAAACCATCCCAGTACTATTTCTTCATGAGAAGCATCAGTCCTTTGAAGAGCTGAGGATCTTCACATCAACAAATATATCCATTTGAGAAACCTGTTCTGGAAAACACTACAAGAAGCTCAATCACTCTCCACCCTCCCAGGTGTGGGATGGGGCCTGAACACTGAGGATCCGTGAGAAATCACTGCCCTCTGACCCTGCGCCATGTTGCCCCTGTATGGGCTGAAAGGGCCGCTCCTGGTCCTGAGCCTCCTACTCGCCACCTGTGCTGAACAGGACAGCTTGGACGGTCTAGAACTTGATGACGAGAGCAACTCCGTGAGCACAGAGAGTCCTGTAAGTTCAGCATCCATACCCATGTGGTGTGCACCTGTGTTTAATGCATAACGGAATGTTTTCATGTGTTTTTTTTTTTTTTTTTTTTGTCATCTTGTAGGTTTTCTACAAGTGGTGAATGCGACAGTAATGTTTGTTACAGTTACGGAAAATGTTGCCTCATACTAAATGTTGATTCATGCTCTGGTTGGAATGCTGTGGCAATTTCTCACGACTACGATTGATTTGATTTGGTAAAAATTTGGTGACCATGTCTTCTGCAGGAGACTGTGTCTTCAGATATGGACATAGTTGATCCTCTCAGCACCTGGATAGTCTTCAGGGATAACTCAAATAAGGGTGGAAACAAGAAGCCCAAACAAAAAAGAATCTCAAAGGTAAGGTTCTGACCTTGGGACATGGACCCACAGAAGAGCTTACAGAAATGAGGTCCGAATGAACCGAAATTTGAAGGATGTATGTGCTATTGCGTATAGAATCAAAGGTTAAGCATTAAATCTATAGAACCTTAAAAGGGTTCTTCGGATCACCTTAAAAGGTAGTTTCCGACAAGAAGTTGAATATCTATCAGAAGTGAACAATCCTTGAGGAACATCACTTCCACTCAGAGGCTTTTAATTCTGTGTTCATCCTTGTGCACAAATTGTAACCTGTTTTAATTTCTCCAGCATGGCCTGCCTGGTCCTCCAGGCCCTCCCGGACCCCAGGGGCCTCCCGGACCTCCTGGCCCGCTGATGCCTAACAAGGACGAGATATTGGAGGACCTCCAGCTAAAGCTGAAAGGTATGATATTTGTTAACGAGTCTTGGCTATAAAGGAGCTACAAAGACTGATGTGACCCGTTAAAGAAGTCATAGTTCATCCAGCCTGGTCAACATGGTGTCCAGACCAATCAAAACTCTCCTGTTAATTAATTTCGAGGCAGCCTGTTGTACTTTTCAGTGATATCCTGGCATTACAATAAGCTGAAAGCACTGATGGAGCTTTAACTCTGTGGACATGTTGAGATGTAAACACTGTATGCATGGAAAGAGTTTGAATGGTGTACACAGGTGTCTATCAGTTTATCACAACAAATCAGTTACAGTATGCATCGATTTCCAAAATTCATGACCTGCTCCATCATTCTCACTCATTTCATCCTAGAATATGTGTGGCTTATTGCGTAATATGTTAATATATAAGACTCTGGGGGTATCAAAGATGTGCCAGATGTTTTCCAATGTTTAAATGCCCAGGAATGGGTTTCCCAAAAGCATCACAGCATCGTTAAATGGTAGCGCGAGCAGCACAATGAACACTCACTCTCCTAGTTAAGACACTCCTAACATTAAGAAGATTTTGGGAAACCGACCCCAGTTTTAGTGAACCTGTGCCTCAGATCCAGATCCAGGATGTGATGTAATACCTATTCAGTGGTAACCTGTCTCATCTCAAGGTTCAATGGCTTGTGTGTTCGGAGATGCTTTTCTGCTCAGCATGGTTGTATAGAGTGGTTATTTTGAGTTACTGTAACTTTCCTGTCAGCTCGAACCAGTCTCACCAACTCGATCAACCAGCCGTTTTCTCGTTGGATGTTTTTTGTTTTTCACACCGTGTGTAAACTCTAGAGACGTGTGTGTGTGTGTGTGTGTGAGGATCCCAAGAGATCAGCAGTTTCTGAAACCAGCCCCTCTGTTTATTATGAAATATTAACTGAAGAGTTAAGAGTCTTGATCTACATCTGCATGATTTTATGCATCTACATAACTGTATAAATGAGCAGGTGGACAGACAGACAGACACATTCTTGTTAAAGTGGTCTGTGTGTCTGTCTATCTATCAATGAACCAGTTATTCCACTCAATCTTGTCGTACATGGCTTATAGACAACTTGGTGCTACATGCCTCATTGGCTATCAGCTCACATAGACTCGATTTCATGGAATAACTTTTATTCTATCCACAGTCACTGGATTTTGAGAAACGGAGCATTTGTGTTTGTATTTTTTGCAACTTCGATAAACTTTATACAAAACATCTGACAAAATTTCTACTTGGAATGTAAACAAACCGGCGAAATGACAGGAGCAATTTGTGAAAAATGCCATTATAATAATTCTTGAAAAAAAAAAAGTGTTCTTACTATCAAACACTTTATTCTATGTTTTGGGGTTTTAGTTTTTGGTGGCTGGCAAACCAATTTAAAGGCGCATTACCACCACCGACTGGACTGGAGCATAGAACAGGAGGTGTGTGTGTGTGTGGGGAACTATATTCTTCTTTTAGCCATTTGTTTCTTTTAAATACTTTATAAAGTGACATGACTTAATACGCACTGCCATTTTGTTTTTCTCTACTCACGGTATATGAGCTGATATGCTAATAGTAGAGTAGCAAATCGGAGCATGTGATCACTCATCCAGTGAACGTGGATAGAATATATGAACAGGCAAGAGGAAAGCTTCATTTTTCATGAAAAAATATTCATGCGCAAGGTTCTGCTTAATTAGTCTTTCCTGAGGTAAAACATTCTGATGCCAGTGATTATCTGAAACCCTGCCCATAATTACAGAGAAGAAAACTTTACCGATACAGTTAATTATATCCTTCGGCAAAACTCTTATTCAGTTGAGGAATTGTGGGGAAATCAGAACGAGATTGACAGTGAAATAAACACGGCTTTCGGGTAAAAGTTTCAAACGTATTTGAAAGCATCGTTGCTTGATGGATTTAAGACCTGATTTGATCAGAAAACAGCCCACAGTCGAGTTTCCCTCTAAAAGCTGGTTTCTACACAAACAGGCCATTACAGCTTCCAAGTGAAACCAACAACACATGTTTACTTACAGTTTATTATACAGTTTATACAACTGGGATGGGCAAAGTTTTTGGCTCTGGGATCACATTAGGTTTTAGATACCGGGTTGGTTGTAGCGCGTTTTATTATCCAGTTAGTTATAATTGCTTGCAAGTTTTTAATCCAGGGAATAAAGCCAAACCAGGACTATGAGGGTCTTTTCCAAAACTTGTCGAAACAATGAAATTATCACAGGTTTTATTACCATGGTGTTGTGTGGTGGGTATTTTTTATTTTTTTTTTCTTCCCTTTGAGTAATTATAGATACGGAGACGTTTAGCATTTGAGGAAGGAGTCTCCAGTGTCAGTGCTTGGTAACAGTCAAATCGAACACTGTAACTAAATTTTCTGACCTGGAGAGACGAGTTTACACTCTATGGTTTATTGGGGACGTGAAGCTGAGGATTTTTTGTTGTTTTCTTTCTCTTATTGACTTTAAATCCTGAGTGATAACAGGAACTAGCTTTTTTTTTTTTTTCATAGATATTTCACAACAATAAATATAAACGGATTAAAAGGTATTATGTCAGTCTTTAATAAATAGAAATTGTAATCGTTATTGTCCAAAAGGAATAAAACACTTAATTACGTGCCAATTTGACAATATTTAACAGCAGCTCTGTTTTATCAGACCAGCCTGTTGCTGATTATTATTATTATTTTTTTTTAATAACAGCACACAGTGATGTGTTTTATCAGTCATAAAAGAAGGTGTTGACCTGCAGCATTCTGAAATTAGCCTAAAGAGTTAAACACTTTTTAAGTTTGAGACAGCAGAGAGTTCATAATTATGCCCTTTGGGCTTTACGGTTTGCTTGTGTAACCACATTTCTGCAGTTCGCTTACCAGAATGTAATCGAAATGCACTACTTAAAGATCTGATAAATAATTCAGACGTTTGCTCTAGGCCAAGATATTGTAACCAGGCTGAAAGAGCCAAGTTGTGCACGACTGTGTAAAACGACCGACGTGCATGTCCGTGCAGATGGAAATTAAACAGTGGGTTTCCTAGGAAGTCAGCCGGGACACTTGTAAACCAGTAAACAGGCAAAAAAAAAAAGAGAGAGAAGAAAAAAAGTGCAATTGAAACCCGTGTTATAACATTGAGTAATGCGTGGAGGGAAAAGCATTGAGCACACTTAGAATAAACACACCAGTGCCAAACGTGATCCGGTACACAGTGTAAAAGAGAGAAAGAAGACCAAAACATTACTGCATGTGTTTGTTTATATATGTAAACCCATGTATGACACTTAACCTTACAGTGAGCTGATAAATATCTTCCAAAAAAAAAAAAAAAGTGCCAGTAAACGAGTGCGAAGTCAATATAACTAAACAATTATACAAAGCTAGTTAATACGACACTAAACCACATGAGCAAATTTGAAACTTGCCCAGCTTTCCAAATATTCTGTGATTTTATTATGCACATAAAACCGTAAGTCAATATAACTGACAGACGACGCATCACGCTGTATAAAAACCCGAGCAAAGCCGTGCAGCACAATTACATAAAGGACGAGTCGTGAACATGTGATTTGTAGCTGCGTTAAGTCTGAGCTGCTGTTATAGAAAATTCATCAACGTGCAGTTTTGCGTCAAAGATCAGACAGCCTTTTATGTGGATGATATTTGAATGATGTGTTAAATGATTGTGTGTGTTACACTTTCAGCGTGAAGCCTGCGGTGTGTTGTATTGTCTTGTACGTTCGTCGGGGACATTGAATGTTTGATCGTGGGTTGGTTTGATCCTCTAATAGGTGTAATTTTCTGGGATGTCAGTGTTACTTGGCCCCGCTATAGAATTCCCTAGATTCCGCACGCTGTGTGTGTGTGTGGGGAGTGAGTGTTGGCGATTAGCCAGGAAAGCAGACACAGGTCTGTTTGTGCTCTGGAGCAGCGAGCTACAGGCTGTTCTGACAGCAATATAAAACATAAAGGCTCTTATTCACACGGCAAAAACACAGTGGCGCCGCAAACTCGAGCATGTTCAACCCTTACACACACACACTCCATCCACTCATACACACTCGTACTCTAAATATTTACATCTCCCTTTCAGGCACAGATTGTTTAATGAGTTTATATGTAGCCAAGTGTCACTCAAAGGTAATCTTGAGCGTTTCAAATCTTGCTGTTTATCTTCAGTATTTAAGATTTAAGAGAGCAGACGGGGTGTGATGTGCTGACAATTTACCAACTAGCACAGCTAGAACGTAAACACTCGGAACAATAAAGCAAGAGGAGAATAAAGTTGTTAAAATGTAGACATCTCCTCTAATCCAATTTTTGTCCTGTCTGATTTCAAAAGGTTTAAAAAAAAAAAAAAAAGCCTCAATGAGGCTGGAGCTCATACCAGCCACTGTTGTGTGCGAGTTTGAAATCTGATCAATCCTGTGGGAGGAGTAGCAGGGTTTTTTTTTTTTTTTGTGTGTGAAATTGCATATGACCCCTGTGTAGCCACATCCATAGCAGGTGGCACCACCTGGTGAACAATTCTTGTTGAAATGTGTCTTTAGAGTCTTCTGGGTGAGTTTTGGTGAAAACATCCCAGCAGTTTATGAACAGTAGGGTTTGGTGTGACCGAACGCCCATAAAATGTGACAGGTGGCGCTACAGTCTTGACAACTTTTATACATACCAACCTGAGGAACATTTCATACGAGTTTGATCAAAATCTGATCGCTCCTGTTGGAAGAGCAGCGATTTTTGTGTAGCTGCATCCATGGCAGGTGGCGCCACCTGGTGAAGAATTCTTATTGGAATGTGTCTTTAGAGTCTTTTGGGTGACGAGTCACCCAAAAATTTCAGACGCCCATAAAATCGTAAATATGACTGGTGGAGCCACTGACTTGACACTTGGGGAACATTGTATGCGAGTTTGATCGAAATCCGATCAATCCTGTAGGAGGAGTAGCGATTTTTGTAAATTGTAGACGCACAATCGCGTAAGCTTATCCGGCCTGGCCTGGGGGTGGATGAGCTAATCAAAATATTTGACTTCTGGAGAGTTCTTTTCTTCAACTTCATTTCCCATCAGAAAAATAACTTCAAGGCCCCCGGTTGGCAAGTACAAATCCAGATGATACCACGGCCATCGTTGACTGGTAGTCAAATAGAGCAAAACTGGTTGTGCTGTCTGGGTGGGAGGGGCTTCCTCTTTCTGCCCTGTCAGTCACAGCGTGGTTAGTCGTGGTCATCTGTGAGCTCATGTATGAGAAAGAGGGCAGATACGGCTTCCCTTCCAGTGTGTTACTCTGCACTGTAACGCAGCACTTCGGCTTCATGTCTCTTGGAGGAAGCGTGTGATTAGAGTCTTCACCCTCCTGTTTGCTAGCTGGTGGGAGTGAGGGAATTGGCTAAGACCAAATTGGAGAATAAATGAAGAGGTCCCTTTCTTTCTTTGCGTTATTTGTTTCTGGCTGTTGTCTTATCCTTGCTAACTGTCTAAAACGGTCACTTGACTCTACATGCTTGTGATTCATGGAATTGTTACATAACCACCGTGAACCATCTCACCACCATCATCATGATCATCCACCGTGGCTGTGTTCCAAACCACATACACAGGCCACACAAACATCACAATTATCTCACCATCATCAGTCCACAGTGGCTGCGTCCCAAACCACATGTGGTCAGGCTGCTTTTAGTAAATATTCACCCAAAGTGTGGACCTCCCACAAGACGTACAACGAGCAATGTTCTTACTTTTCTTTAGTTCGGTTTGTATCATTTAATATTTGTATGAGCAGTTGGGGTTTTTTTTTCCCCTCCTCCCCTCCAGTTATTAGCTCATCTGGCCGACAGGTGATGAGTTTATGCCATCGTGTGTTGTCTAGCCAGCGTCGTCCACATTTCACGAAAATCGCTGCTTCTCTCCAAGTTCTTCAACGATTTTTATTGGCAGGAAGGTAGGTCTGCCTGCCTGGGGTGCATATAGCTTGTACCCAGATTTGCTTAATTACAATTATTAATCAAGTTATGGAGTAATTAAGCCTTAATGAAGAGTTCAACGAAAATCACTTCTTGATCAAATAGGTCGGTATTCCTATAGCTTGTAATATTTATTGTGCAAGGTGGCCCACTTTAGAGCGATCCTTCTGGCCTAGACGGGGCCGGAGTGAGCTACGCCGTCATCAACTGTCTTGTTGCTCGTAAAAATGTCTCATATTCAGTGTACACGTCAGCTCCAAAAACATGCAGTGCATTATGGGTATTCTGTGCTCATTATACTACAATGCGTGACTGATTTGCCTCCTATGTTCAACGAACCCAAATTGCACTATATAGTGAATCTAGGATGTGTTTTACTGAAACCTTTGCCTTTTGTTGCTGTCAGAGATGGTGGTCAGCCAGTGTGTGCTCTGTGAACAGCCCCCCCGCGTGGCCACGGCCTTCCACAGCCACCTGCACCACAATCTGCTGGTCCAAAGACGGAGCCTGCAGGAGCTCCAGCCTTTCAGCAGCGTAAGTTCTCTAAACTCAAGCCATCAGAGTGCCATTTCTTGGCTGAGCGCTGTTACTTTGGCATGCGGTGCCCCACACATCTGGAATAAACTTCAAACAGCTTAAACGTGGATTCTCTTATTACGATGTCTGGGGCGTTTTAACACATTCTATCACGAACCAGAATCAAAAAGTAGTTTTATTGGTAAAGACAGATTAACCCACATGAATACTGAGAACCTGGTAGTCATTTAATTTGGATGTTTGTGTTTAAGGCTTTATCATTCCAAATGAATTAATTTGATTGCATGCTTATGTCCATATATTGTTTAAAAAAAAAAAAATCTGTGCATTTAGCAAATTTTGGTTTGTTAGTGTTAGCATAATGACAGGTTTGTATCTTCTGTCAAAGCGGTTAACGTTGGCTGAGTATTTGATTAGCTTGCATTTTTAACTTCTTAAATTATGTAATATTGGAATTAAGAGGAAGAATTTGGGTCCTGACCTTAAGTTTTTTTTTTTTTTTTTAAATACTGGCTAGAGTGGCTTTTATGCTGATATGAAAGTCTAACTGTAACATCACTATTAGCCGTCCTTGCTTTCTGCATAAATAATAGTGTATACAGTAATCACAATATGTGCCTTTTTCACATTATGTACAAAATACAAGAAAAACATGCCAATAGACTTGTTATAATTGAAAGTGTATGGTTTTTGAATTTTTTTTTTTTTGTATAACGATGTCTTTTGTTTGTAATTCGGCACCATATATTAGAAACGAGGCCCTCGCCCTCAAAGTGTTTTCCCAGATTTAAGTAAATGAAATGAAACGAGCCGCTGGCACCCGGATGAGACGAGCTGGTGATGGAAAAGAGCAGCTGGAATAGTTTGAGTCATTTCTCTTCTTTGTGCTTCCTACAGCCTTCAGAGATGGAGCAGTTTCACCAGAGAGGCCAGGGCTTCAACGCCAGCAACGGCCGCTACACCGCGCCGGTGTCGGGGTTCTACCAGCTCACAGCCAGCCTGGTGCTGGGTGAGTCAGTCCACATTTTCATAGGATTGAAAGAAACGAGACCCTTTTTTTTTTATTTTTTTTTTATTATTTTGCAAACTATGCCTTATGAAGTCTATTATACATCAGTGAAAGTGTGGTCAAAATCGAAGGGTGAGATTTAGGGGCGGAGTTAGCTTTTGTAACTGTTCATATAAATAAAAAGTCAGAAGAAAAGCTACAAACGCCAGCCTCTTTATTAACCGTCAAGTTTCGTAACTTGGTATAAATTGAGGGGTTGGGGCGGGGTTAATATTTGTAACTTATACGAACAGTTTCAAAGGATAAGATTTCAGGGGTGTGTTTTTCTTCCAGCTTAGTTCTTATGAACAGTTATGAAGGTTAAGAGTTAACATGCGTTGTATTAGGAAAAAAAAAAAAAACTTTAGGGTATAAAAATCAATTTTAAATGTAGTTAAGAAAAAGCACCCACTGGATTGGTAGAAAAACATCTGGCTGAATAAGTTTTCAGGGGAAAGATTATATAATCATACTAATTAAATTTTTGTGAAGTACAGTTACTGATGAGCTTTTCATCTTTGGCTGTGATGTACTCATAAGTGTGATATTAGACGGTCTTGTCTTCATACTGGGAATATCTCACATTCTTCCCTCAACCACATTCCTTGCATTATTCTGCATGTTAAAGCGCGTGTATTTCCTGCAGCGTGATTACATAATTTATTTATTCAACGCTCAGGGGAGCAGGGTGTGGTCTTTACAACCACCACCCACCCACAGCGCAGCCCTCATTACATTACATTTTTTTTTTTTTTTTTTTTCAGAATCCAGTGAGACTCAGAAAAGGACCCAGGCGCGACAGAGAGACAGTGTGAAGGCGTCCATATGTATCGAGTCTCTGTGTCAGAGCAACATGTAAGTACAAAGCCATGGTTATGTCTAGTTCCTGTGCTGCTTCAAGGGACATGATGGTCATTCATCTAAAAGAGCATTAGTGAGGTTGGATGGGGTTGAGGAGGAGTTTGCTTTGTGCACAGGTGCACTGTCAGGCTGGAACAGATTTGGGCTTAGTTCCAATAAAGGGAAATTATTAAAGCTAAAGCATACAAAAAAAAAAAAAAAAATCCTATACACTCGGCTCTTCCCCAAACTGTTGGCTATATAACGCCTATTACCTGCAACACACTAAGGGTACATCAGCTTCTCATCTCATCTCATTATCTGTAGCCGCTTTATCCTGTTCTACAGGGTCGCAGGCGAGCTGGAGCCTATCCCAGC
>JAPFFA010000016.1:39934240-39945470 GCA_026153275.1 Sciades herzbergii
GGACTGTGGGGGAAACCGGAGCACCCGGAGGAAACTCACGCAGACACGGGGAGAACATGCAAACTCCGCACAGAAAGACCCTCGCCGGCCACGGGGCTCGAACTCGGACCTTCTTGCTGTGAGGCGACAGCGCTAACCACTACACCACCGTGCCACCCTCTGTTATATCATATGACCTATAAATGAAAAACCTTTCATCAAACCTGACTTTTGCCAGGCAGCCAGGGTGACTCACAGCAGCTCTATGCTTTCGAGTTGTTTTCAGTTTTAGTTTCCAATCTTTTTTTGCTTTCAATAAACAAAAAAATCTTATTTATAGTAGATTTAACTTAAGTTTACATTTATATTTATGGCATTTGGCAGATGCCCTTATCCAGGGCAACTTACATAAATGCTTAAGTCTCTATCAATAAATATGTCCTGATACTGGGTCACTAGGTCATGAATAAAGAATACCAAGTTAGCACTCAAATGAATCATCCATTTAAACATATTCATGTAGTCCTGTACAGTTTATTGATTTATAAAAAAAGATAAATTATTGCCCCCTTACCAGGAAGTCCAGGAAGCCCAGGAAGCCCTGGGTCACCTTTTGTCCCAGGGGCACCAGGAGCACCAGCAGGTCCCTGCCAGCAATGATAAATCAAAATTAGATGTCACTGTATTGGTGAAGAGGCCAAAAAACAGACCCTAGTTCAGAATCAATACCCTTATACTTATATAAACTTTAATTAACTGAGATAAAAAAGAAACAACAACAGGAGTTTAGAGGAGCAATTCACCCGGAGACCACGGTGTCCTTGGGTTCCCTTCTCTCCAGCAAGACCTGGCATGCCTGGCAGTCCCCTGTCTCCCTTGTCCCCTTTCAGTAGACAATCTCCTGGAGGACCTCTGGGGCCTTGTAGCCCTGGGAATTTGACAAGTTGAGATTAGGAGGCTGACTGAAAACGCCACAGTGAAAGAGGTGCTGGAAAGTAAGAATGACTCCCTCACCAGGACTTCCAGGTCTTCCACGAAGACCAGGTTCTCCTTTTTCCCCAGATAAACATTCTCCTGGAACCCCAGGATATCCAGGAGAGCCATTAGGTCCCGGTGGCCCTGGGGGTCCCTTTGTTCCCAAAGGACCAAGAAGCCCATTACCTGGTTTACCTTTAAGTCCCCTGTTTCCCTTTGGACCTGACAATGTTGCAGATTTCAATTAAACCTGATGTTCTTTTATTACAAATTGGTGAGCAAAAAATACATTGGAATCATGCAAACAATTACAGTTAGAATGCAGGTACAGTGTTTATTTAAATACTTGCCTGCTTGTCCTTTATGTCCTTTTGTGCCCGGAACAGGGTTTGTACAACCTGAAAAACATGCAACACATTTGCAGCTTACATACTACACACTACATTTCAAATGTTCTAGGATTTGTGGAATTTTTAATTTTCTGTGAAACATTAATACAGACAAACACCACATCCAGACACTGGACAGCTGAAGCACACTGAATGAAATGCAATGAATGTAGGCTTCTACCATTGCCCCCCCTTAGACCTGGTGGTCCAGGAAAGCCATCTTGACCCTGGTTGCCTTTTTGGCCAACAGATCCAGGAGGACCAGGAAGGCCAGGAGTCCCTGCAACCAGACGCAAAGTTAATATCTGTTACTCATTCTAACCAAAACATAATTGACTTGTCTGTACCTCCAGGGTAAAATAGTTATGCTCTACCAATAATTGTTTGCTACACATTGACAGAACATTATGCAAAACTTATGGTTCATCAGGACCTTAAGGGAACAAAATATAAAATAACAAAAAGAAACTTAAGGGAGATGAAAAACGTCAAAACTGATGGCAAGTAGTGAATAATCTACAGTGTAAACAGACATGCACCTTGATCTCCATTTGGGCCTGTAGGTCCAGGAGATCCAGGGGCACCATGCGAGCCTGGCTGACCAGGTGTTCCTGGGGGCCCTGAAACAGGCACATAGAAAAAAAATAGAAAGTAAAAAAGAACAACGTGAACAAATGTCATTCTAAGAGCACTAGCAATAACTGTGCTCAGTAAATTAGTGTTCACCTGCATATCCAGGGGCTCCAGTGTCTCCCGGAGGTCCTCTTGACCCGAGGTCACCTGGTGGACCAGGTAATCCAACATTCCCCTTCTCTCCTTTACATCCAAATACAGGCTCTCCCTGTGAGAAGACAACATATATGCATTGTATATAACCACAGCCAGTGGCGTTAAGTATTAGGGAACACAAAGTACGGAGAACACTTTCTACCTTTTGACCTTTTGGGCCAGGATGCCCCAGGATGCCTGTACTCCGGTCACCTTTTTGTCCTTTGAGTCCAATAGCACCATCTTCTCCTCTAGGCCCTGTGGTTCCAGGTTCACCTGGTTCTCCTTTCATACCTCGAGGACCTTATGAAACAAGTATATGCCACCAAGTAAATGCAAGAACTGAAACTCTGAAAACAGGATAACTGCACAGCTCCATGCATTGTGGCACTCACCAGGAAAACCTCTAAATCCAGGATCACCTCTAGGCCCAACCTTGCCTGGTTCACCAGGAACATAGCTGTCAACACCTCTATCACCAACAGGGCCTAGAAAACAGTCACTTAAAATGATAACCCCATACCTACCAAGACCAATTTCAAGACAAGTCATAATTCCCTCATAAATTCTTGTATAATATGCCTGAAAATGCACCTGGTGGTCCTGGCCTTCCTGGTACCCCATTAATCCCATTAATTCCTTCAGGTCCTGGGAGTCCTGTATCTCCCCTTTTACCAAGTAAACCTGGTGATCCTGTTAAGGTTTAATGCAAAAATAGATTTTTTTATTGAGTGGGGTAGAATTGCCATCGACTTAGTAGTGTTGCCATTTCCAGGTTCTCTGCTTTCCGACCAACATTCTAGAAAAATGCATGTAGGTGAATTGGTGAAATTGACCCTAGGTATGAAATAGTCTGTGAATGTATGTATGCAGGGTTGCCGACTATGGACTTGGGTCCCATAATAGGTTTATTTTTGTCTCACACCTACCGCTGCTGGTATAGGCTCCAAATTAATTGCAAACTAAGATTGCTGTAAAAGTTATGAAATATTATAAAATGATAAGATATGGAAGCTATTCACAACAGTGGATTTTAAAAATATTACATTTTCACAAAAAGGGTATCCTTGTTGGATGATACTTACCTGGTGGACCTGGGTCTCCTAGAGGCCCATGTTCCAGCATGAAACAACCTTGAGGCCCAGGTATTCCAGGATCTCCATGAACACCAGGAAGCCCTTCCTGTCCTTTTTCTCCAGACAAGCCCTGAGATCCTGTCAGCAGAATGTAACTCTTGTATTGTTTATCTTACTTTGAAACATTAGTAGCAAGTGTGTGTGTGTGTGTGTGTGTGTGTGTGTGTGTGTGTGTTGAAACTTCCTGCCTTACCCTTGGGACCAGGTGGTCCAGTGAGTCCAAAGGTGCCATCTGGGCCTTCAACACCTGATGGTCCCGGTGGCCCCTGTTCACCTTTGGGTCCTGGTTACCAATCAGAGAATCAACAAAAAATTACATTTTCACATGTTTCAAAACATGGCAAGGTTTATTCCAAACAGGTTTTACCTGGTACACCACAAATTCCATTTGACCCTGGGAGACCTTGTATTCCAGGAGGCCCTGGTGCTCCCTGCATTGAGGACCCAGGTGGTCCCTGGGGTCCGGCCAGACCAGGCTTACCAAAGCCTGGCATACCAGGGCTCCCCCTACAGCCTTTCTGTCCACTTGGTCCTGAAAGTGCACTTGTATGCATAAGACAGGTATTTTCAACAATCAAAATTGTTATGACATACCTTCCTTAGTAGTTCATGTTTACATATCTCAAATATGGCCATGGAGTTAAGCATGTGCTTGCTAACCTCTGTAGCCTAGTTGACCTCTACTTCCTGGTGGACCAGTTACTTGGTGACAGTCACCTGGTTCACCTGGTAATCCCTGAACACCCACTGCACCTTTATTTCCTGTATTGAAACCACATGATTCCACATGATCACATGATTCATAAGAAATGTGTGAATCATTAAGAATATGTTCTCCTGTTTTCTTGTGAGATGTGTACCTTTTGGGCCTAACACCCCTGGCCTTCCTGCAATTCCAAATGATCCAGGGAAACCAGGGACACCTGGGTCTCCTGGAAGACCTTTAACACCTGGATCACCTGGAATTCCTGCCAATCCTTCTAGCCCTGGTGGGCCATATCCAGGGTCACCCTACAGATAGTTCCTTCTAGTAGTGAACCTGATGTCCAAAATATTTACACAGTACATAAGTGTTATTTGTTGTACCTTTGACCCTGGTATTCCCGGCAGTCCCGTTGGTCCAGGTAGTCCATTTGAACCAATTCCCGGAACTCCTGGTGGCCCTGGCTGGCCTTTATCACCTGCATACGCATTGTACACTGACAGTTTAACACATTCAAGGTGTAATTGTCAGGGCTGCTAATTGAATTGAATATAAGAATGCATAAATTGATTGTATGCACACCTTTGGTCCCTGGTGGTCCAACATTTGGATGCAATAAAGTGCCTTTGTCTCCCTTTGGACCATGGAAGCCTGGAATGCCTGGATGACCTGGGGATCCAGGACTGCCTGTGTACACATAGGCCCAGTAAGTAAAACAGGATAAGATGCAGCAATAATGCTTGTGGCTGCCCTAGGATGTACCTCGTGGTCCATCTGGCCCTGGAAGTCCCTTCTGGCCTTTTGGACCTGGATATCCTGTGCCGCCACTACTACACTCTCCTTTCTCACCTACCAAATGATTATCAAAGTTTTATATTACCACCAAAAGGGTGAGTATTTACAACACATCACATATGCTTTTCTTCCTTGCCTGGGGGTCCAGGTGGGCCTCTGATGCCTTGAACTCCATGGCTGCCTTTCTGGCCAGGAAATCCAGGTACTCCAAAACCTGAAGGACCTGGTGGCCCAATTGGCCCAGGGTTTCCTTGAATTCCTGGTAACCCAGCAGGTCCTGGATCTCCCATGGGGCCTAAAGTCACACCCTAATCACAAAATGATCAATATTTTTGTCTTCTGATGAAATGCTCAGTTGTAGGGCAGCTTTGTAGTTTAGGTTTCTTGGGGAGTGAACACTTCCTTCAAATGATATGGACCAAGCAAAACATCATTCTGTAGTTACAAATATAAAGTTTATATCTAAATAATTCTAAAAGAAAATACTCTCTGAAAAGCAGTATCACTTACAGAATTACCCTTGGCCCCAGGTGGTCCTCTAGATCCAGGGTGTCCTGGTGAACCATAGAGTCCATCTAGACCAGGAAGGCCTGGCAATCCTGGCAACCCCTTATCTCCCTTCATTCCAAGGTGATAAGAGCTTCCTCCACTTCCCTTTTCTCCTGGTACACCCTGAAGTCCAGGTGGCCCTGGAGGTCCCTTCAGCAAATAAAGAACCTTATTACAATCAACCAAATTTGGACAAAGATTTGTCATGTTTATATTTAGTGTCACTATACCTCCTGCCAAATATCTGCATAAAGGTTGAAGTTAAGATGCTTTCATGTCTATGATATTTAGTTTGATTTAAATTAAACCCCTGTGTTTGGGCTGCACCATTACACTTCAGGTACAGACCAAAACAACCAGCTTCAAAGTGATGCAACCGTGGTTGAACACAAGTTCAGGAGTTGTGGAAAGACTTTTTTTTGACATGCAACCTGACAAACACCATTTCTGCATTGTGAATACGAGGAAATTTAGCTTTCCTTGATGTATGGTTTTCATGTGATGGCAGAAATTATAAGCAATGCTGTGCTGTGTGAGAAAGTGTGTTTTTTGCCTTTATGTCATACAAACAAGCAAAAATGGCAGAAATGATGTAAAGATTATGGCTCAGAAACCCAGCGTACAGCATGCTGTTTTCTATCATTTTCATGTTTTGTTGTGGATGAGAAAGTGTAAGTAGATAGATTGACAATGATACTGTGACCAAAAAAATGGATGTGCACTAGGCCTTATATTGATATCAATCAATCAATCAATCAATCAATTGGCTCACAGTCACTGGCTCTGGGTTATCCGTGCTTGGTTGTTATTCAAGAGATTATAATGGTGGCCATTGAGTGAAGAAAGCCCAAGAAGACACTCAGCAAAGGTTTTTTTTTTTTTAGCTTTTGAGTCTAACTACAAATTACGTACGTGTGTACCATCTGATTAGTTTCAATCTCATTCTAATTTTTATAAGGCAAACGGACTACCATTGCATCCTTAGATACAAAATTGTATCGTTGCTATTATTATACCTCATAACTTGGTAAACCAGCAACACCTTTAAAACCAGCATCTCCCTTTGGGCCAGGTGGTCCATTTACACCTACAAGTATAAAATAGTATACAGAGTTTCAAGTGGCTTTTATTTAATGTCACGATAAATATACTCTAGCTAATTGTAAACATTGTAACTGTGGTCTGGATAATATTATATACCTGGAAGGCCTTGAGGACCTGGTGGGCCTTGAGGACCTGTAAGTCCATTGCAACATTCATAGCAGGGCTCCCCTTTATCACCTGTAATAACAAACAAGAAATCCATATTTACATACATATGAGAACTTTCTAAGAATAAAATGATGCCAAGGCCACCAAACATGTTTCTGTTTCTTTAATTATATACAACCTATAGTAGAATTTCATCATGACAGTTTGTGTACCCTTTGGTCCCAGAAGGCCATCAGTACCAGTAACACCCGGAAGACCCTTGAATTTTCTCATGGTTGGAGGATCTTCGACACATGGAGATAATCAATGAGTAAATGTTATAGAAAACAAGATCAGAAAGAAGACTGAAGATTCTATTCTATTATAAATTTAACAAAATTAATAAAATCACATTTATCACCTCCAATAATGTCAAGTCATGTTATGTAGAAAAGTTTTGTAACCTGGAAGCAGTACTGGGCCTGGGGGTCCTGGGTCTCCAGGAGGGCCCTGTAGTCCTTGAGGACCATCTCTACCTGGAGGTCCAATCTGATCTGGTGCTGCATTACCCTTCTCCCCTTTGGGTCCTCTTTGGCCTGGTGGACCTGATGGCCCCATAGGTCCAAGGACATATGAACCTACAAACATACACAAGCTAATTAATTACATGAAGTACTGTACTTACAGCACAGGGAGGATTATTTTTCTATAAAGTTCTAAGAAGAATCTAAAAAGGTTATAAATGTTATAATTTCTTTAGTTTTTACATTTGACACAGGTGAAAAAGATGGAAGCTTGGAACATTATCTGTTTGCCTGTTTCAAAAGAATTTAGTTTTCCAGTTAAGGCATTCTCATTTGAATTTTTGTAGGAACTACAGTACAATATATGTAAGTTTTTCATGCATATTATTTTACCTGCATGTTCTATAATTTTTGGAATGTTTTTAATTAATTGGTATATATCCTCCACATATTTATAGTTACCTGGAAGTCCTGGTGGTCCTGGAAATCCTGCAATGCCTAGAAATCGTAAAAGATATTAACAAAAAATGTATATTTTTAATTCTTTGCATACATCACTTTACACCGTAACACAACATTTTTGGATGGAATCTCCATTGTCAGCACTTCGTAACCTTCAGAAGTAAAGCAATAATTTTACTTTAATTTTTTGGCATGGGAAAGTTTTCAGGACAGATGAATTGCACTTTGCAGTTTCTCGTTAAAACTGTTCATTGCTACTGCGCGCTCGTGTCTTCCAAAACAGAGACCTCCAAGACGCAGTGAAGATCCACGTCTACAGAGTTGTGATCATCCTAGCTTTTCTCTATGGATCCGAAACCTGGCCACCATCTGAAGACCCTTAAGCATTTCCACCCATGCTGCTTGAGGAGTATCTTTCGCATCAGCTGGGAGAACTACCGTACCAATGCCAGCATCTTAGCGGAAGCTAAACTTCCAAGCATCAAGTCTATCATCATCCAAAGCCAACTGTGGTGGGCTGGCCACATCATCGGAATGGATGACAGCTGACTTCTGAAACAGATCTTCTACTCCCAACTCAGAGAAGGAAAGCAGTCCAGATGAGGACATAAGAAACAATACAAGGACCTGCTGAAAAACCCTGAAAAGCTGCAGCATCAACTGGAACAACTGGGAAGACTAGGCCAGAAACCATAGTGTCTGGAGAGCAACCATCAGAAAAAGAGTCGAGAATTTTGAAAACCAGAGGACAAACCACATCAAGGAGAAGAGGAGGCTGTGCCTTCCCACCACCAACATCTGCAACATCTTCAAAAAATCCTATAAATCAAGGATTGGGCTCCTCAGCTACCTGAGAACCCACCGAGACCAAGCTGCTAACGACTAGGAGAACATCATCCTTGCTTTCAAGGGATAGCCACGACGAATGTGAGTGATAACAGGAATGAACTTGTTTTACAGATGTTCCCCATTCAATAACAGAGTTGTTGTTACATTTAATGTAACTCTAAACAGATAAAAGTATGTGTTCATTAATAAATAAAAATAGGAAATGTTGGCAAATTGCTGTTGTATAAGAGGAATAAAACAGTCAGAAGAAGAATCAGCTTTAGCAGTGTCACAGAACAAAGTAGGAATAGAATTTAGGATACAAAGATTTGAAGCCTAAAACTAAATATTAGTAATTCTAACATCCATCTTTTCCGATTATACACCTTCAGATGTACTAACCTTTCATACCAGGTGGCCCAGGCTCTCCTTCACAACCAGCATCTCCCTCATATCCCTTCAGTAGACATCTACCAACCTGTGGATCCACAGTGAAGCTCATTTAACTTGGAGATGTAATTTTTTTTTAAAGTATTTGAGATTCAACATACAATGGGATCAGTGATCTGAATTGTAAAAAAAGAAAAGAAAAAAAGCTAAATATAAAAGTCGGCTTATTCAATTATTATGATGACAAAATAATAAATGTACTTCATGTATGTCTCCAGGGGGACCTAAGGGACCATGATCACCTTTCTCACCCTGGTAAAGATGAAAAGACAACATTCATACCGGAGCTGTAGCATTTCCTGAGATTTAATCCACATCATTTATGAAAACGTGACTGTTGTATCAGTTAAAGTTCCCGAAAGCAGGTTTGTGAGAATTTTACAAAAACGTACACTCACCTTGGGTCCTGGTGGGCCAGGTAAGTGTTCTGGAGGCCCACGGGCTCCTTTTTTACCCTTCAAATGATTAAAGACTCATGCTCATACTCATAAGACAGATATTTATGTACTTCTGAATAAATTTAAGAATATTTAAGGAAAGATACATGATACAAAGACAGGCTTTATGCGCCTATATATTTATAATCAAATGATGGGATAACAGAAATACACAGTGTTCATAAAAAATTGAAATATATATAAAAATTACTGTCAGTCCTTGTAATCCAGGTTCTCCTTCCTTTCCTAGTTTTCCCTAAATGTAAAACATTAAGATATCAATACTTTATAATTATGCAATATTATTAGTTGAATAAAACATCCAGATGTGTAAAGAAATATATACAAGTGTAGCAGGAATGATGCTACAGCTAAATGGGTTAGCTTATTTAGCACTATAGCTACTTTAATTACTTTAAAGTCACTCTGAAAGGAATAAAAGACTCGGTGTCATGTTGTTATAGGAAAAATAATCAAGAACAGGCTAGTCTGAAGGAATAAAGTTTCTGTTTGGTTGATTATTTTTCAATAACAGCATTTTATACCACATTCATTCACCAATGATTACAATTTTAAGTGTTACAGTGGATTATAGTATAATAACATTTAATTGCGCTTAACCTATCACTGTGAACATTGCACATGCTAGCTGTCATGTAACACTCTACTGTAGCGATGTATTGAAAGTGATATTTGGGGGAAAAAAAAATAACAAAAACAGCCTTAAATCTACCTCAGCCCCTTGGACACCTTTGTCCCCCTTTTCACCTTTCTGAAGGGAAGAGCCCGGGCGTCCCTACAAGAAGGAAAGACGAGTACAAGCTCTATAGACTGTTTAAAGAAAAGTCCAGGATCCCATGGAAACTGATAAAGAGAAAAAGGCATAATTTTCAGCTTGAAAAATGCATGTAGAAAAACTCACAGGTCTACCATCACAGCCTCTTTCTCCCTCGTCTCCAGGCTCACCCTGAGGAGAGACATTTGTGCAAATGATCCGTTTTGTAGTCTTCGGAGGTAGATATACTATAATTACAGGAACAATAACACATTTTCAAAGCTTTAAAGTTTTACAGAAAACCTGAATTTTTAAAGGGGATATGCTGTGGATATGGCAATGAGACTTGGGGACGTACTGGACCTTTCAAAGTGGACTGGTACCTTCCCAGTCTGGAACTACCATACAAAGAAAATAGGTGGAGAGAACAGTGGTGGGTTTCACAAAAGCCTCTTAATGCTAAGAGCGTCTTAAATAGGAGAGAGAGTGTTCATTGTGTTCCTCGCGCTACCATTTAATGGTGATCTTTGTGCTGCGATGCTTTTGGGAAACTCAGGCCAGATCAGTTACAAATGTGCATGCATCTCGTTTCATTTTTGATGGCACTACCCCATCATTAACATATAACCGCCCATAGCAATCTAAATCAAGAAGATGGAGCCATGTCAACTCTGTTGGAGTCTGCAAACTGTTACTAAAACGTACAAAACTTCCAAAAAGTCAAACATTATACACTCTATTGGATATTGTCATTTATTCTATCCACATTCACTGGATATGAGCAATCGCGCTCTGATTGGCTACTCTACTACTAGGATATCAGCTCATATACCGTGAGTGGAGAAAAACAAAATAGCGGAGCACATCAAGTCAGATATGTCACTTTGTTATCAAGTATTTAAAAGAAACAGAAATAGCTAAAAGAATATAGTTGGTTTCTCCCCCCAATATCTCCTGTTCCACACTCCAGCCCTGTTGGTGGCAGTAATGCACCTTTAAGCTGGTTTACCAACCACCAACAAACCCTAAAGAAGAAAACAAAATGGTGGAGCATGTTGCTGAACCAACTGAGCATGAAGTAAAAACTCTACTTGAAAACAAAACCCCAAAAATACAAAAAAGCAACAAAATATGGAATGAAAGTATTTAATTGTAAGAAATATATCTCATCTCATCTCATCGTCTCTAGCCACTTTATCCTTCTACAGGGTCGCAGCCTATCCCAGCTGACTACGGGCGAAAGGCGGGGTACACCCTGGACAAGTCGCC
>JAPFFA010000016.1:40500006-40512016 GCA_026153275.1 Sciades herzbergii
AGCCCTGCGATGATCTGGCGACTTGTCCAGGGTGTACCCCGCCTTTCACCCATAGTCAGCTGGGATAGGCTCCAGCTCACCCGTGACCCTGCACAGAATAAGCAGCTACAGATAATGGGTGGATGGAAGTGTTTAAAAGCAATAGCTAAAATAATATAGTAGGGTTTTTTTGTTGGGTTTTTCTTTTCCTCCTCCAATATCTCCTGTTCCACACTCCAGCCCAGTCGGTGGCGGTAATGCACCTTTAAAGTTGGTTTGCCAACTGTAAAAAATAAAAAAAAAAAACCTAAAGAAGAGAACAAAATGGTGGTGCGTGTTGCTGAACCAACCGAGAACAAAATAAAATCTCTACTCGAAAGCAAAACCCTAAAAAATAAAAAAAGCAACAAAATATGGAATGAAAGTATTTGATGGTAAGAACGTATTCCCCCCCCGAATTATTATTATTATAGCATTTTTCACAAATTGCTCCTGTCATTTCACCAGTTTGTTTACATTCTAAGTGAAAATTTTGTCGGACGTTTTGGATAAAGTTTTTATTTATCAAATTTGCTAAAAATAAAAATGCTCCGTTTCTCAAAATTGTGGATATGTGGGTAGAATAAAAGTTATTCCACTCAATCTTGTCATACATGAGCTGATAGCCGATGAGGCACGTAGCACCGAGTTGGCTATCAGCTCATGTACGACTCGATTTCATGGAATAACTGTTAATTATGTCCTGAGGTTATGGACGTTTTTTTCCTCCAGACATATGAGGTTTGCAAATGTTTAACCAGGAAGACAGGTGATCTAAAGAAAGCACTGAAAACAATGCTAACACATTTATAACCAAAACAGAATGGTTACAAGTTTAACGAATGTAAGCGTTTTAGTAACCTAGCTTTAAAAATGCATAGCGTAGAACCCGAGAAAAATATTCTTATGGTGTATTAACTGTAGCTAAACGAGGACTGGTCATTATTTAGCATCAGAGGTGCTATTCAAAATGATGAATTTTAAGCATGTTTTACATTTTTAGGCTTTTATAATTACTCAACTTTTATTAACAGAATAACATTTAAAGTTTTGTTGACCTGAAGGCAGGAACACGTGCAAATGTGACATCATAAATTCATAATTCCTCAGTAAGCTCTGAGAGGCTTTAGATGAAGCAGAGCAGAACTTCAGAGGAACCTTTTTTTTTTTTTGTTCTCGTATTCCTGGCCTGAAGGACTGAGGTTCATATCATCATACAGCAGAGAGCCCCAGAGGTTTGGCAGATAAGCCCCAGCTGACTTTAGATCAGGGTTTAAAATGTGTCTAATGTTGTGTACAGAATTAAAGCTGCTCTTGCTTTAAGGCAGCGAGTCTGTGGATGCAGACATCTGTCTGTCTGTATGGAAATTACAGCTGCACTGCATTTCTTCATATCTAATGATCTAACGCCACGGTGACTTTCACACCACAAAGAACAAGACGTGCTTAAATAGAATATCATGACAAAATGGGGTTTGGTTTTAAAGCTGTAGATTTAAAACCAGAATCAGTTTGTTTCAGGTTCGACTTTCAGCTGATGTTGATTGCGAATTGTATTTAATTCAGCGGACAGGTACAGAGCTTGGTGATTAAAATTTATTAGCTTAAGCTATATAAAAGTTTCAGGTAAGACTATAAGATGGAAAATATGCAAGTATGTGTAACCTGAATGCAAAAGGTAATGTTAAGCAGTTGTTTTTTTTTTTTTTTCATGTTTAGATGTAACGGATGTGTTTACTTCGAGCGTTGTAACCTAGTTTTCTGATTGGTTGTTTGAAGTCTGGCCTAGCTATAGAAATACACTATTAGTCTTTTCAGTTGTCCTTGATTTCGCTTCTAAATATATATATATAAATATAGAGGTTATTACAGGGTGGTGTGAAGTTTATCTTTGAGTGGTGAAAATATTTCACGAATAAACAAAGTGATTGAGAAGATAAACTTCATATCTTTGCACCACTGTCTAATATATTTAAAAATTACGCAAATTAATCAAAATAATTTTAATTTTGAACCAGTTCACCATTTTGATAGCGTGCATCTAGTAAGCGGGAAAACACTGGGAGTGACGTCATCAGAGTGAAATATCGGGAATTATTATACATACATCCAAGACACTTTTTCAATGGAATAAAAATGTGTTCTATTCCCTTTTGGGCAGGTTTCATTCATTTTGTTTGATAGCATGCAATGTTGTTAGCATGTCGCTTATCCTACGTGTATTACGTCACTCTACACAGTGGAGAATGAGTGTTGAATATGGTTTACGATATTGCATGGTTGTCAAGACAACATGACGTCGGAGACATAAAACTTCCGCGCTAGCAAGCGACTGGGACAATTTGTAAACAAACAAACATGGCCGCCAGGCTTGCTTCGTTAAGTACAGATGATTTTGAGAGAATTTTGAAAGAGAAAGACGCATTGAACACCCGAAAGGAATGTGTGTGTATAATAACAATAATATTGGCTGGCTTTTTTCGTGGTCTATCAGATATATTCCATTCAGCTCCTCGTCTTCGACTTGTTCAGTATCATGCTAGCTGAATTGAATATATCTGATATACCATGAAAAAAAGCCAGACAATATTATTTAAATATATCACTCAGATCCGCAAGTTTTTCAACACGGGAAGATAAACTTCATATTCTCAAGCCAACGTGTGATTTTTCTTTTTATTATATCGACACATCCACAAACAAAAAGTACCCGAATTTATCAAAGCAACTCGCTCATTGATTTCCTCATGAGTGATATATAGAGATTTATGTCCTGCTTTTGGTTCTCCATGTCCCGGATGGAGCTCGGATGCTAAATACAACTGGTGTATTTCCCAGTAAAACACTCGTGTTTGCAATCAACGTATTTATTGGTTAATGTTAGATTTGAAGCCTTGTATATTCCCACAGTGGCCATACTTTCATTTGCATCAAAAGGCAGCTTTTTTTTTTATTTCTTGTTAAAGCCTTTGTGCTCACTACCACTGTACTGCTAATAACTTTGGTGTTTGTGTATAAGGAAAACTGCTACAATAAAATGTTTAAACATCATCTGACAGAAAACTTCACCATATCAATAAATGCACACATTTATGTCTTACACATCCCTGTGAATATTCTGTTACTATAGAAACAATAGTGTATAAGAAGGAGCACATCTGGCTACTGTCAGATATCTTGTTGTAGAAAATCAATCCGCACCTTGTGTCCAATCAGAACCAGACGTGACAGAGAAGCCTTTCCTTTCCAGAATAAACACCTTGGCACCTTGGTGTCTCTGTGGCATTATTTAATAACATCGGTGATTCTTTTCAGGCTGCCGTGGCCCTTTAAGCCAGAAATAGCTGTTGGAGTGTTGGATGGGGCATCGCGTGGGGGAGGGGAGCCGCAAGGCCTGATAATGGCGAGGTTAGCTCGAGCGGTTTAGCTTTTTAACCCTGACGCAGCAGGAAAGGAGGGGCATCTAGACCCTGTCTACAGCCGCCTCTCATTTACAGCATGAACAGAGTGAACAGGCGTACAACACACGAGGAGGGGAAATTATTCACTTTTTTAATTAGTCAATTATTTAAGTAGTTAATACACATTCTTTAATGTAAGCACAGACCATTTTTAAAGCTCACGTAAGGATCGTGTGTGTGGTGTTCCACTCACTTTCATGGAACGTCTGAGTTTTATGTTTTAGACTTTTAAGACTTCCCTTCAGTTTCCACATCCTCAGCTATTGTCCAGAGATTGATTTTTGTCTCGAGCGCTCGGATAACATGAGACACGAGGCCCGTGCATATTTGGGAACGATCTGTGTAAACACAGATTAATGGCCTCGATCAATCAAAGTCCTGCGTAAGCTGACACACAGGAAGTCCGTGTGTGGGGTCTCGAGAGATCCATCACTCTATTTTTATCTGTGTTTGTGAGGTGACATCAGAGATACGCCACGGTTATGAAAGGCTTAACCCTTCACGAGCTTCTGTGTGTGTTTTAGGGGGACGGTTTGTCTCTTCTGCTTGCTCTCTCTCTCTCTGTCGGTCTCTCCATCTCTCACTCAGGTTCTGAAAATGAAATATATAAGATGGATAAACACTCCCTTATCGTACAAGAAGAAAAACAAAGCCATTAACATGATCTCGACAACACTGTGCCTTTTTATCATGTAGCATGAATTATTTCCACACAGCAGACATGATCCCATGTGTATTCTGCTAAAGGGCTAGCTACCTGCTGTTGCTATGGTAACTTGGGTACGTTATCGTAACTCGTATCATCTATTTGTGTATCATCTTCAACATTGCTAATTTAACGCTAGACTTGGTGACTTTTTTGACCTTCCCTAAGGACTCCTGCAAATTTGGCAACTTCTCTGAACTTTGGCTCCCGCCATTCTCGTTGTCGAACAACAGCAAAAATGACCGATTTGCGAAAGACGTCACGTCTGCCTTTCCTCATCCTCGTCTAGCATTGACTACCTTTATAGCAGTAATGATTGACCTGCAAGGACAGAGAGAACAGAATGCGGTTCAGCGACATGACGTATGCAAATTAGGCATGCTTACGTATTGCGTAATGTCCTCATGCAGTCTAGTGGCTTTTAGCAACGCTTCAGAGAGCAAGCAGTGACTTCTGGGGAGAGTCGTCTTTTCTTTTTTTTTCTACTCTGATCAGCTGGTCCTGTTGTGGGTGTGCGCTGTTCAGAGAATTAGCACATCTGTGTTACTTCCTTCTAAGCTTCATTTTTTTTCTTTGTAATATCTCCTATTCACTTTTAATTAACTTCTGTCTATAATTGAGTTGTAAATGAGAACCGAAGAAACTTCAGAGCTCTGCTACAATATGAGGAATCAGTCCGAGGAATCGTTCAAGCCAATTGTCTTGATTCGATCAATTTCTTGCTTGTTTACAGTCTCGTAAATAAGTAATTTGCATACAGCTCAATCCAGATGTGTCTTGTTGCTGAAATTCAGGCTCCATTTTTGCGCAGGTGTACGTACAAAATGAATCAGATCACACTACATTCACATGTTCTCCGTGCATCCGTACGGGTTTAATCAGGGTTCTCCGGTTTCCTCCAACCTGTCAAAAACATGCCGGTGGATTAGTGACTCTAAATTTGCCCCCTAGGTGTGAATGAGCGAGTGTGTGAATCTGTGTGTGTGTGATGGACTGGCTTCCCAAACAGTGTCATGCCAAGTCAAAAGATTTTGATTTTGCGATAAACTTTAGCTTCATTAGCTGTGAAGCTTCAGCGCAAAATGAACACCATAGCGTGGCGTCCATCATCCGTTGTCCACAATTCAGTCAAGTCGTATCTCCTCTGTCAGTTCTCCACGGATTTTCGTTCCAGTTGTTTTGTTTGAAAGAACTCCTCACTCTGCACAAAACTTGGTGGTTGTTTTGTCAAACTTTGTTTTGCTAATGAGTTACTAATTAGGCCAAATTAACGAATTTTCCAGGCCTCTCACGAGAATTGTATCTCCTCTCTGATTTATCATTCGATTCCAGTTCTGATCGATGTTTTGGGTCGATCTTCCCTCAGGGAACAAAATGTAGTCGTTTGTTGATGTTCCTGTTGTAAACAGTTTGTCGTGGAGGTTGGTCCTCTCTCACATTGTCACGTTTCAGTTCTATTTGACGTTTTGGTCGTCACGGTTGTCCTGATGGCAGGCCAGATGAGCTCCTACGCCCTTGACGTTCTGGTTAATCATAAAACATTAAATGTGATAAGTGTCATTTGTTTTGGGTTAAAGAGACCGTTCTAAAATAAATTAGCAAGCCTGTGGCACGTCCACGTGATCGAGAAAAGAAAAAGGGTGTTGTGACTTAACATATCGTATGGTCATGTCGTATCATCCGGCTCTGATCTACAGTGTAAACAGGACGCTTGTGAAAGGCCGTGTTGGTGTTGTAGGTTGTACGCAGGTTCACTGTGTCTCTGCCAGTAGAGCCTGGGGATTAGTGAGGGAATGGAGAGAAGAGGAAGGAAGTGAGTCGAGAGAGAGAGAGAGAGAGAGAGAGAGAGAGTGTGTTACTGGAGGGCAGAGAGCAGGAGAGAGGACGATGATGGGGGAAGGGTTGCTCAGATGAGCACTTTTTTTTTGGTCTGTGCATGCTGTGCATAAACAAAACAATATGCAATGCAGTGTGATGTGCAGCTCTGATGTTTTAAAGAGCTGTAATGCGAGATCAGGGAAGTGCATGTACATGTTTAGGTGTGTGTGTGTTTGTAGGGTTGGGTTAATTATCTCGTTCACTGATAAGAGCACTCTTGGCTCGACATACCAATTGTGTGACTGCGCAGTCAGTCGTCTATGTCTTAACTCATAACTATTCCAGGAATTTCCTTCACTCTTTTCTTTCTCTCTTTCTTTCTGTTTTTAAACGAACAGCTCGGCTGTTTTCCAGGCCGAGATCGAGGTGGAGGTAGAGGTGGAGGGTGTGTGTACGTGAGCGGCGGACGGAAGGAGGGGGGGGTTTAGAGAGAGAGAGAGAGAGAGCGAGAGCGAGCGCACGCTCGAGTCTGTAGGGGGTTGGAATGCTGCGCTGCTCTCTCAAGGCCAGGCCAAGGATTAGAGAGGCAACGATTTGCCCAAATTCCTCATGATATTGTGGAGCTTCGGGTGGAAACGTCTGGAGAGAGAAAGAGAGGGAGCGCGTGCGTGCATGAGACGTTCTGTCCTGTCCCTTCTGAGCTTCTTCATGACTGAATAGTTTGGTTTACATTCCACCATTTAATCCCCACCTTTCCCCAAAAGGTCCCTGGAGGACCGTTTCACTAAGTCTCTCTCTAAATCATTAAGTCTTACACATTTTTGCATACTTTTATTGTTAAGCAAAAAAATAAATGTTACACCGGAGTCAAAAAATTATGAATCTACACACTATTACTCGTTTTAAGTTCATTTCACTTAACTGATGAAAATTGGTGTCCGGATCAGAAAGATCGTACGTTAAAACGCAGGATCAGTGTTCATTAGATTTTACAAACTTTCCAATCCAGTCGAAATGACGCCGCCCCGAAGCGCCTGTCGTATTCTTGGTTCCAGACCAGCAGCATTTTGGTGCTGGGGCTAGATCCGTTTTTGCAGGAACCAGGAGCTTGTTGATGGAAAAAGGGCTCACGGTGCATGAGGAATGATGTTATAACAGTGTTATTAATGACAAGTGTGCAGATTTGATTTAGAACTGTTAACTGTAGGTCACTTCAGTGAACAAGAGACAAAAGAATTTCATCCCCCGTTGTCTCACCTGTGTGTGATGTGGTTGCTGTGGTAACGCTGTAATTCTGGGATGTGATCTGTGTTGGAATTTTGTGCTGGAAGTGTGAGGGCATGTTCCAGATCGTTCCCTGAACTGGTTTCTGGACTGAATTAGTTTCTGAATTAGGCTGGTTTCTAGAATGGACCCATCAGGACTGGTTTCTGGCCTGGGCTGGTTTCATATGGACTGGTCAGGACTGGTTCCTGGACTCGACTCATTTCTGGACTGAATTAGTTTCTGAATTGGACTGTTTTCTGAACTAAACTAGTTTCTGGAATGGACCCGTGTGGTCATGATTGGTTTCTGGACTGGACTTGGGATGATCCATCTCACACATCACGTGTCGCTTCCAAATGAACGCTGGTCCTTTCAAAGAAAAGTTTAGCTCCGTTTGTTTCTTTCTGTGAATAACCGTGCACTACACTGTGACTGATTTCGATGCGTGTCTTCTAAACAACTTTATCATCAACTTCAAAACGGTCCACAATCATATTTTCATGAGAGATGTTGTTCTGTGCACGGACAACTACAGCACGCAATCTGTTTAACAAGCTGTGCTGCTAAGAATGATGCTTTGTTGCTTTCCTCTGTCGACAGACAGCATATTGTGTACGGTGGGGACTAAAGAGAAGAACGCAGACCACGAGCCAGGCTTGGCATTAAAAATCAGCAGACATCAGCAGCTCCAGCGGTGTCCATCACCGAGAGATCCACTCCAGCAGAGAGTCCTCATAGCAGTGTGAAAACAATCCTAATAAATATTTCAGCACCTTTCTCTGTAATGATCATCAGACTTGAATCAAAGTTAGACTTCAATTTACAAACTTATAATGAGATAATATCTAAGGTGACGTAAGCTCTGTCTCGTCTCAGTTTTCATTGGTTACTTTAAATCGCTTATCCAGTCACAAATATTTCTTGCTCTGATTGATGGCAGGTCAAATGTAAATTAGTGCTTTAGTGTGCAGGTTTAAAACCAATAAAACAGCCGCTGTCGAGATGAACTCCTCAATCCATTTTCAGTTCATGTCATTGTATTCACACGACCGTAGAATATTAGTCAGCCCGCGACCTCTCCGTCTCATCCACTTGGTTTAAGGACCCTTGTTTTGCATTTTGTGGTTTAATTGCCACTAATGGTGCTTTTATCAGGAAGGTCAATTGGACAAGGGCAGTCGAGCGAGCACACGCGCAGCCTCCGCTCTCCACAAGCTAATTGCTCGGGCCACTCCTCGAGCCCTTACGAGTCTCTTTTCATACACAAGAGTTTCTGAAAATAGAATAAGAGCCTTCAGTTCAGATGTGTGTCCTGAACCTCAGACCATTTCCCTTTGGAATTATTTATGAGGAAAGAGAAACGTGTGCGCATGATTTATTGACGTAACCATCTGCAAATATTAAAGATTATTCTATCCACATTCACTGGATATGAGCAATTGCACACTCTGATTGATTGGCTGCTCTACTACTACACTATCAGCTCATGTACTGAGAATAGAGAAAAACAAAATGGCGGAGCGTATCACTTTATCAAGTATTTAAAAGAAACAGAAATAGCTAAAAGAATATAGTTGTTTTTTTGTTTTTTTTTCCCCCCTCAATATCGCCTGTTCCATACTCCAGCCCAGTCAGGTGCACCTTTAAGTTTGTTTGCCAACCGCCAAAAAAAAAAACCTGAAGAAGAAAAAAATTACGGCGTGTGTTGCTGAACCAACCAAGGATGAAATAAAAACTCTACTTGAAAACAAAACACCAAAAAAGCAACAAAATATGGAATAAGGTTTTTTTCAAGAATTACTACTATTATGGCGTTTTTCACAAATTGCTCCTGTCATTTCACCGGTTTGTTTACATTCTAAGCAGAAATTATTTTGTCGGATGTTTTGTATAAAGTTATCAAATTTGCTAAAACTAAAAATGCTCTGTTTCTCAAAATCCAGTGAATGTGGATGGAATAAAACAGTTATTCCACTCAATCTTGTCGTACATGGCTTATAGACAACTCGGTGCTACGCGCCTCGTCGGCTATCAGCTCATGTACAACTCGATTTTGTGGAATAACTCTTAATTAGCCTTCGCTTTTTTTTTTCTTGGCGGTATTTCTACAGGCACTGAAGACTCAAAGGTCTGAAATTGAGGAAATGTTCAGGAACCGGCTACAAAAACAACAGTCATTAGAGCATAATGGATGGGGTTTTTTTCTTTTCTTTTCTTTTTTATCTCTTGAGCATGCTGTCTCGTCTGTGTTTCGCTGGATCCTCGGCTGTTTTGCGTTATTTGTTCCACGAGTTCTTCCTTTAGATACAAAACTCTTTTAGACGCAGTTCTCATGAACCCAAGTGACTCCACACTGAGCGCCGATGTGAGATGAGTCACAGTTCTGAAGAAGTGAAAGCTGAGATGACAGACAGCCCTTTCAGCTGGAGGGAGGGATAGAGAGAGGGAGAGAGAAAGAGGGATGAGACAGAGTGCTGAGGAAATAGCGGGGAAACCAGTGGAGGAGGCAGCAGATGGAGAGAACTTCAAACAAGAATCTTTTTTTTTTTTTCCCTCGCTCTGCTCCTCCTCCGTCTCTCAGGACCAGCTGTCAGGAGCCATTACACTTACAGAGGATCACTTTACAGCAAAACAATGGAATAATCGAACTGTTGACACTAATGCTTTTTGGGGCTTGTTCGCCAATCTGTTCCATGATTCGTGTGGCATAAGTGTGAGCACGTGTGTGTGTGAAGCTGCAGGAAAGTGTGAAGTGTTAATCCTCTGTATTTGTTGACATCGACACTAGACTGGCGGTGTCCAGCAACAACACGATCATTTATCCCTTATTATCATCATTAACCCTTATTGTAGCTACAGATTTTAATGATGCACAGGTCATTCTGTTCTTAAGTGCAGCCTTGTAAGGTCCTGACCTTTGACCCTTCCTTTTTTATACGACTCTCCGATTTCCATTTCTGTGCTGTCTTCCGTCAGTCATTAACGAAACGCCATGGAAACCAGCAGCTCCATCCTTAACAGCTTGAAAGGAGTAGGGACCACCCGGAGACCCGTCTATATAACACACATGCATCCTACTACGTTATAGCATTATACCTTATCTTAACTTTTGCTGTAACTCCATTTCTTACACACACTCGTTCTCTCTCTCTCTCTCTCTCTCTCTCTCTCCTTATCAATTTTATTCAAGCTATTTTATTGGCTTGACAAACAGTAGTGCCTTTGTATTACACACTACACACACACACACTTTTCTGTTCTCTCCCTCTCTCTCTAGTTCACTCACATTTTCACCTTATTATCTCTGTCCATCTTCTCACACTCACTCACACCCCCTTATCCCTCAATCTCCTCGTCCTCCTTGTCCTCTTTTTTTCTGTCTCTCCCTCACACACTTTGTGTCCATTATTCGCTCATCCTTTAACCCCTGGACTCTCCTCCTGCCTGATGTCACTCACCGAGATGGCGTGAGGAGAAGGACTTGGTTACCAGGCAGATGGCACTCATCCGCTAGCTCTATGGAGATGGATGAGTGTGATCCCTCACTCCCCCCGCCTCTTTTACCACGTGCAAAGTAAACGTGTAAATAAGCAAACCAATAACACCTGTCCCCTGAGGGAGAGACGGTGGAGACTCAGCAGGCCTATTTTGGCTGCTAAATGAGTGCTCACTGTGTAAAGCCTGCTCACGGAGTCATAACCAGAAACGATATTGAACGCTTTAATGACACAACAGGGTGCAGTTTATTTTCTCATTTTCCGTGACATGTTTCAGTAGTCGCTGCATCTCGGCCATCTTTTTACGATGCACTGTAACGCTGTAATTCGTGTTTCTGTCTTTATGAGACACGATTTCAAAAGCGTACTGTACTAAAGACCTGTTAAAATCTGTTAATAAAAATCACTTCACCGCTGTTTCACTGTGATGCGATGTAATTCAGCATTGTGCAAACAGTTAAAACAAAGGGTCAGCTTTAACAAGCAGGAGGCCACGCCTCCTTAACTGTGACTGACAGCCAAAGAAGCCACATTTCCTTCATTGAGAAAAATGGACACAGAGGCCACGCCTCCTTTACTGAGACTGACCGGCACAGTGGCCACACCTCCTTTCTGTGACAGATGGACAGAAGGCCACGCCTCCCTTACTGTCATTGATGGACGCAAAGGCCACGCCCCAGTCACTGAGATTAACTGACTGGCACAGTGGTCACGCCTTCATTACGATTGATAGTTAATGAGAGCACACCTCCTTTAGTGTGACAGATATGGACATGGAGGCCACGCCTACTTTACTGTGACTGATTGACACAGGTCACACCTCCTTAACTGTGACTGACAGCTAAAGAAGCAACACTTCCTTCATTGAGAAGTATGGACACAGAGGCCACACCTCCTTTACTGAGACAGATAGACAGAAGGCCATGCCTCCCTTACTGTCATTGATGGACACAAAGGCTACGCCCCATTCACTGAGATTGACTGGCACAGTGGCTACACCTTCTTCATTATGATTGGTCAAAGAGAGCACACCACCTTTTACTGTGACTGATGGACACAGAGGCCACGCCTCCTTCACTGTGACTGATGGACACTGAGGCCACGCCTCCTTCACTGTGACTGATGGACACTGAGGCCACGCCTCCTTCACTGTGACTGACGGACACAGAGGCCACGCCTCCTTCACTGTGACTGACGGACACAGAGGCCACGCCTCCTTCACTGTGACTGACGGACACAGAGGC
>JAPFFA010000016.1:40563980-40574214 GCA_026153275.1 Sciades herzbergii
GGCGACTTGTCCAGGGTGTACCCCGCCTTTCGCCCGTAGTCAGCTGGGATAGGCTCCAGCTCGCCTGCGACCCTGTACAGGATAAAGTGGCTAGAGATGATGAGATGAGATGACACATTACAATATCAGCGACGTCAGAAAAGTGTATTGTGACAATTTAAACAATAGAGCTACAATAAAAACTGTATAATGGTATGTTTTATGCATTCAAAATACATAGCAGCTTGTTTTACAGTGTGAAAAATCAGTAAAAGTGTTAAACAGAAGGAAGTAAAAGATCTAACTATTAAAATAATGTACCAGTAAAAAAAAAAAAAAGTTAAATACTAATCTGGAGAAAGGGTTTTTTGTTGTTTTCGTTTTTTAAACAGAGCCTAATGAGTGTTTATTGGCGTATTTATGAGTCATAAATGTAAACTTTAAGTGTAATTTGTTTGGTGATGTAATAATTTTGACAGAAATTTAGAGATGGTAGCAGTCTGATATGCCGTATCGATATTGGATTGATACCTGGGGGGGGGACATGGTGGATCGGATATCAGAGAATTCCTTTTGGATATCAGCAATGATTACAATGCTAAAAGTAAAAAATTATACTTTGCTTGTAAGGGTTCTGGATTAAAAATCCCACTAGACTAGAATTATGAAGTAACGCTGCTGTACCTATTCCAGCATTGTTATTAGAACATGTGAAAAGAGAGACACGTTGAACAATATAAAATAGAATTTAAAAAACTTTTTATTTTTGGAACTGGAAATATATGTATTAAGAGACTACAGTATTTTTTTTTTTTTTTATTAGGATTGACATTTATTTATTGTTGAAAAGAGTTTGAATATGTGCCATTTGTCCTGCGTTAGGTACGTTCAGCTCTGTGTATCTTGGAGAAGCCCAGATGGGCAACGGGATGAGAGAAAAGTTTGCACTGAAGCATCTGATCCCTACGAGTCACCCGGTGCGGATCGCAGCAGAGCTGCAGTGTTTAACCATCGCCGGGTGAGACACGTTCACATTGGGGGGGGGGCTGTTTTGGTAGCTTGATTTTATTAAATGCTAAAGTGTTTTGTGTCACAGTGGTAAAGAGAACGTGATGGGAGTGACGTACTGCTTCAGGAAGGACCACCATGTGGTGATTGTCATGCCTTATATGGAGCATCAGGCCTTTGTGGTAAACAAAAAGCTGATCTTGTAGTGTTTCGACCTGGTTCCAAGTCTGAGAGCGTTTAATCGTTTTAACAGAGAGGTCCTTGTTGTCTGTAGGATGTTGTTGAGATGCTGAGTTTCGAGGAGGTGCGACAGTACATTTATCATTTACTCAAAGCCTTGAAGCACATCCACGAGTTCGGCATCATCCATCGGGACATCAAGCCGACCAACTTCCTGTACAACCGGCAAGAGAAAAAGTATGTGACCTCTTTAACACTTGTTTTAATGTACAGTTATCTTGTACTTGATTAGTTTCCCATAATAGCAGCTGCTGCTGGTGGTGTTTTATAGAAGCCTAATCAACACATTCTCTTCTGACCAATCACAATCCAGAATTTAACAACGCCGTGGTACTGGACAGCACTCCATAGAAGACAAACAAAAGTTGTCTTTTCGTCCACAAAATTAACCGTTTTGTGTGTGTCTGTCCTCAGGTACGCTCTGGTGGACTTTGGCCTGGCTCAGGGAACTCCTGACACTCAGATTGAGCTGTTAAAGGTGGTGAAATCTCAGAAAGCTCAGAAAGAATCACATGGGAAACAGGCGCTGGTTCCTTTACCACCTAACACGAGGAGCTGTGCACCGCACCCGTCCACAAAAGCAGCAGTGAAAAGACCGTGTCCACACTCGCGCACAAAACACAGCAAGGTTTCTGTCTGGGGCACAATGTTTCTGTTCTGTTTCAGGGTGAAGACTCTAGAGCCCGTCCGATATAGGAGCTTTAAGACCGATACCGATTTAAAAATCTGATAATGACTACCTAATATTACCTGAGGCTGATTTGATTTGTTTCTGAAAAATCAAACAAAAATTGCATTTTGTTTCGTTGTTTGAGTCCTCACCAAGATAAACTTGTTTCATGGTCATAAATAGTACTTTGAACAAAAGTACAACAAAATACTATATATTAAAGTTTTGATAAATACAAAGTTTTATAAAACATCAGATCCGTTATAAACTTTTGGGCTACTCTGTTCCATTCTGCTTGGATCAGCTGATTGTTGTGTCCCCCCCCCCAGTTATGGAGTTGCAGTGTGCCCTCTGGTGGCCAAACTATGCAATGACAACTCGTAACATGGTTAAAGACCGACTCTGTCTTCCCTCCGTTTCCTTTTCTCACTAATTTATCTGCAATTAGTTCGTATCAGCTGATATCGGTGCACTAATTTATCGGTCAGGCTCTGGAAGACACGCTGGCTCTTCATCTCTGTTATGTTATGATCAAATCTGAGTATAAATTAAACATACAGATATCTTAAGGAAAGGTTTTTCACTCTGTGCTCATTTTAGAGCAGCTTTAAGGTGACCATAAAAATTTTTGTGCTCACCTCAGCTTCCTTTTTGTCTTTCGACTTTCATTCTTTTGTTTACTGCGTTATCATTCTTGGAGCTAAGGATTACAAAAATCACTACTATTTTTTTTTATTTGTATAATAAGAAGCCGCATCTTCTCTACGGACACTTTTAAAAAGGTCTGTGTTAACAATATTCTGAGCACTGAATAAGGAATAAAAGAATTGTGAACTGTGCTGTGGGTTCGAGGAATAGTCAGTGATGATTCTCCTTTAACAGCACGTTTTGAAGTGTTTTAATTCCTCTTATTAGAGTTCTTTTTAAATGTATTAAAGACAATTAGTCAGTGCCTTCTGAAAGCGTTTGTACATCATGATGGTTAATTCTGAATGAGGATGTCGAACACCGTTTTTTTCTTTTTGTTTTTTTTAAACACCGATCACGCATATGATTTATTTCTAAGAAAGCTTAATGAATAAGAGCCATTGTTTAAAATGCACTTATTTTCATCACTGTCTCTCTCATCTTTCTCAAGCCCATACTGACGTTCTCTCTCTCTTATTTCTCAGGAGCTGATGGGATTTTGTAAAACGCCTCGTTCTGTGTTTGGAGAGAGAAACCTCAACAGCATAAACCCGACTAAAACTCCCACGGATAAAACCGAAGTGAGGGTCTTTTTAGTTTTTTTTTTTTTTGGTTCTTGGTGTGTGTATGTGGTCCCCCCCAAGCACTTCACTTTTGTGTGTAAAGTTTCAGGGACGCGTGATAAAACCTACAAAGACGGACGACATCATCACACGGAGGTTTGTCTCCACGAAACGCCGCCCTCTCCCTGCAAGGGCACCAGTGACGAGCCAGAAGATGAAACCTGTGACGCTGAACCCATCTCTTACCTGTAACTGCTACATGACCGACCGCATTTGTAACATCTGTCTGTCCAGGTAACACCAACTCAGGACAGTCAAGCTCCGCCCACATAGACTTTGAGCTAATTTGCATAATGCAGAAAAACAGAGTAGTAACTGAATCTTGGGAAGAAAACCGTTTGATAATTACAAACAAGATGGCTGTCATGTGCAAAACAATCCTCTCGACTGAATTTGCATGAAATTATACATGGAATATATGGGAATTTGTTTTATGATTATCATATACAAAGTCTATTACATGAATCTTTCTGCTCGACAGGAAGCAGCAGGTGGCGCCGAGAGCAGGAACGCCAGGATTCAGGGCTCCGGAAGTTCTGACCAAATGCCCTGACCAAGGAACCGGTGAGGCGTTGTGACGTTATGTCATGATTGTAGTAAATGATTTCGCTCGTGATTACGGCTGTGTATCACGGTATATGTAGATCAGTACGTGGATAAGGGTTGAAACAATGACGACATGCACCTCTAATGTACGTGCTGCAAACAGGTGCTTTTTTTTTTTTAAATTTAATGTCCTTATTTCTCAAATCTTATTGGTCGAGAGAGAGAGGGAGACACCAGTGACAGAACAACGGAGTTTGTTGCTACTGCAAAGTCAGAATAGGAGCTAACTTGTCTCGTGGATGTTCCACAACCTTAAACATAACTATAAACGGATTTTAAAAAAAAAAAAAATATTTTTAAAACCCTGCAATAATTTATTACACTTAGTCAAGTTTATTTTTATAGCACTTTTAACAATAAACATTGTCGCAAAGCAGCTTTACAGAATTTTTTTTATAGTGCTATATGTACACTCTAGCGCTTTACAATTTAAAAAAAAAATGCAAAACAGTTATGCTTCAAGTCTAAAATCACTACAGAATGAATAAATAAATAAAAACCATTAAAATTCAATAAAGATCAGAATCTAAGAAGCATAAAATGATTGTTTTTTTTGCACTTTATAAAGAATAAAGGCTGTAATTGTTGGTATAAGAGGAATAAAACACAGCGTGTTGTGCTATTCTCTGTAACTGATTTCCCCCCCATCCTGGTGCAACGTTGAGTTTTATTCCTTATATACGAAATGCCAGTACGTTAATCATCTTCATGATGATTGCATCTGTAGTGCAACCAGTGAAGTTTTACAAAGACAAATTACTTTTTGCAGATGCAGATTTATTCACACTGTGGCGCTGCAGTGTGTGTGTGGAAAAGGTTCAGCTATTTTGGTGCAATTTATGATAAACACTCGTGTTACAGTAAGGTGTATAAATTATATATAGGAAGTTTTATACACTGTTTTTATGGCTCAAATATCCTGATTGTGTTTTTTTTTTTTTTTTAAGACTGAGTACGTCTTTACATTTTTCTTTTTTCCGTAGCTATCGATGTGTGGTCAGCCGGCGTAATCCTGCTCTCCCTCCTGAGCGGCCGGTATCCGTTTTTCAAAGCCAACGACGACCTGATGGCCTTGACTCAGATTATGACTATCCGCGGTTCGAGAGAAACCATTCAGGCAGCTAAGAAATTTGGTACGAGTTCCAGCTTGGTTTTTAATTTATTTATTTGATGTTCACGCTGAAATGGCTGATCTCACCTGGCTGATGTGTGCAGGCAAGGCGGTGGTGTGTAGCCGTGAGCTTCCTCGACTCGACCTGAGGATTCTGTGCGAGACGCTGAGAGGAGTGCGGCCCTGTGGGGATGACTCGCTCCCGGCAGAGTTTCAGGCCTCGCGTCATCCTGCGGACGTTAAAGAAGCGGAGAAACCGAGCAGTGTGGAAAACGCCACAGAATCGCATGCCATGGGATGGGACCAAGTCCCTGATGATGTTTATGACCTGCTGGACAAACTGTTAGATTTGAACCCAGCGACGAGAATCAGTGCAGCTACGGCGCTGCAGCACCCGCTGTTTAAAGCGATCAGAGATTAATACATGTTCATCCAACAGGTCATAATCCTCAGGGGGGGGAATCTTCACCAGCAGTGTGCTGGGGTTCTCGTTCTGTGTGTGCTGTATATGAAGACAAGGTGCTTTAGTTTTGTAATAAAGTGTACTGTAATGTGTGTATGTATATACACACACACACACGGTGTATATTTATTTATCCAATATGATGCTGAGTCTTCTGAGATTTCACGAACACTCAGAAATGGAGTTTGGGCCAGTCGGTGCATTACAATAATATTTTAATAAATGTTTTAAGAACATCTCTATACTTTTGATATTTTCCTTCAGTGCTAAAGAATAGCTGATTAATGATCCAAGGATGAGTCAATGCATTATGATTCTGAATCATTTGCTGTGATTCAGTGTAATGCAGAATCATTTCTTATGATGGAGGAACAATTCAATATAATATATTTTCAGAATCATCCAGGAATATTTTGAGCATTTATAAGTGCAAAAAAAAACAAACTGATTATTGAATCGCCTCTCAATCATTACAGCACGATACAGAATCGTTATGTGATTCAACTGTAGTGTAGTGATGCATTATTTGGACTGAATCATTTTTCATGATTCAGTGTAGTTCTAAATACTGGAGTATTTCTGATGTGATTCAGTACAAGAAACATTTGATCTTTTCTCTGAACATTAAATGATACCTGATAAATGATTCAGTTGGATTCAGAGGTATTCGTTTGAGGTAATTAATTATAGTGCAGTGATGTTTGTTTTTTGCAGAATCATTTCTTATGATTCAGTAGACTGCATGAACGTTTTTAGATTTTTTCTTTAAATGCTAAGATGTACCTAATTAATGATTGTGGTGGTGATTCAGTAGAATATGATTCAGAATTGTTTTGATGTGGCTCACTATAGTGCAGTAATTTTTTCACCCAATCATACTCTGTATAGTCCAGAATTATTTTTTTTTTTTACTTTTTCACTAAAGTTGAGATGGTGACAATTTTTAATAAAATAGTGATTCAGAATCATTTTTGTGATTTGGTATAGTACAGTCATGTTTTGAGCTTTTCTCTCAATATTCTCTAAGCGACACCTGATTAGTGATTCAGAATTGTTTCAGTGTCTTTCAGTACAGTAATATTTTAAGTCATTTCTCATGAATCAATGGCGATTCAGAATCTTTTTGATGCGATTCAGTGTATTACAGGAATATTTTGGCCTTTACTCGAAACACATAGTGACACCTGATTAATTAATCTGTGGTCATTCAGATGGATTCAGGATCGTGCAGTAATGTTTTGACCATTATTTCTAATGATTTGATTCAAAATTATTAAGAACCATTTTGACATGATTCAGTATTGTGCAGGAATGTTTTGTCCTTTTTTCTAAATACTAAGAGATACCTGGTTAATGATTTTAGTGATTATTCAGGATCACCCAAGAACACTTTGAACTTTAAATAATAAAGGATATCAGATTAAAGATTTAGTAACGATTCCAGAAAATATGACCCATACGATTCACTTTAATGTGATTCAGTGTAGTGCATGAATGTTTTTTACTTTTTTTTTTCCTCTTTGAAATATTCAATGATTCTGTGATGATTCAGAATCATTTCAATGTGATTCAGTGTAGTATAGTAATAGTTTGACTATCATTTCTCATGATTCAATACAATACGATTCAGAATCATTTTGATGATCTTCCGAATAGGGCAATAACTTTATTTTTGCCCATTTGATTTCATAAAAATGCTTGCAGTCGAGTTGTACAAAAAAAAGGGAGCTTTATTAAGTGTCCAGAAATATCTTTAGATTTTTACAGGCAAACTTTCTGCTCAAAGAATTCTCTTTAAAAATACATTTAACTCATTTAGCACAAACTCAGCCTGCATTGTTCATTCAGAAGTGCGTCAGTTTAATCACACGTCTCGCCACCAACCTTTTATTTTCTACTGACTCTGTTGTCTTACTTCACTTTCCTTCCCTCTGTAATTAATGTCGAATCACTTTTGTTTCCCAGATTATTCCTTTAACACTGTATTTTTGCTCACGAGACAGATGTTATGATTTCTTTGCATAGCTCCTGAAAATGATTCACACAGTCAGCGCGTGTTGTAAAAAACTGTAGAGCTGCTACTACACAAGAACAAGTGTCAGAGGACAGGGCTGTGTCCCGATCCATTTACACTGATGAGTGCGTGTGTTCTCGCTACACTGGTGTTCATTTTATGACCGATCCCGCTGTCTCCGGTACAAAAGCTTTAAAACAAACATCAGTGTCTTGTAAGGTTAGCCTACGTCTGTCCTTTGGCTTCAGCGATCTCCTCGATTCGGGCCAAGACGCTCTCGATCAAATCGAACGTGTAGAGCGCTGACTGCAGGACCTGGAGAGGACAACGAGTGCGTTATATGATGTTACAGATTAAATATATACACGTCTAGAGACTGTGATGGTTCTCCAGAATCATAAAGTTGGTTCATCATTATGTGTGTGGTTATCTAGTAGCTCACTCGCTAAATATCTAGCTAGCAAATATTCTAGAAGCTGCCGTCACACTTCGTGGCATCACCAGCATCACTAAACTTTGTCATTTAAAAGATTTATTTTTTACTGCACGAGGTTGCAGATCAAAAACGTAAAGAACATAAAGCAAACCTGGAGCTGCATTTCTGGAGTCATGTTGGGTAACGTGTCGTTGCCGATGGTAACCGTGCAGGCTGGCGCTTTAGAGTCTACAGAAAAACGCACACGTCATGAATAACATTTTAATAATTAGAGAACAGATTTACAATTATAATATACTCTTAACAACAAAAAAGTAGCAGCCATTTTTTTTCCTTTTAGCTGCTTCTATCCTGTTGATTGATTCCCAAATTAGCAACTCTACTTGGGATTTTTCGTGCTAATAATATTCCGAAACATTATTCAAACAAGCCACATTTAAGTTACAGTAACTTTGTTTATTATTGTTCAAAAAAATGTTTATCCTGCGTGTCAGCATAAAAAAAAAAACACAACAGGCTAACTTCCCGATCCATCCGTCTTCACTAAACAAACTAGCATTGTGTCTCAAATCACAGCCTTATCCACTATTCGAGACCGTTATTAAGCGCTAACCGTACCTGGGTTTCTTATTAGTGTCTGAATTTTAAAAACCTACTGAAATCCCTGTTCTGCGTTTTCGATCATGACAACAATCACGAAGACGGCGGGACGTTTTAAAGACAGGCTGAGCTCGTGTGTGTGTTTAATGTCGCTGTGTATGAAATTAAACCGATAAACATTTTACAGTTTGACTTGGAAGCCTGACTGACAGGAATGTTTTGGCTCTGACGCGTCATCTCGTCGTTTAAACCTTAAAACCGGCTGCATGTGAGACACAGTGAGTGTGAACAACGCCGCTCATGTTGCTGTCGCTGCCTTTGCGTGTGCACGTTGTGGCGTATCGCACCACCCTGAACGTTCCTACAGTTTTTGTCACTTAGGTTACAGCTATACATGTATGTTACTAACAATAATATAAAGTAAACTTATAAAGCAGGAACGTAAAAGTAAAGTAGGTAGACAGTAGAAGATTTTCCGGATGGAAACACAGCCATGGCGGCGACCCAACCTTCGATCTCTGAATCAGAAGTAACGAATCTGGGTCGATTGGGAAAATGTTTAGGTTTAGGCTTTACTTTCTTAAATATAAACTTCACCAGACTGGAAGAAATAAATGTTATTTCACTCCAGAATCAGTTCCAGTGATTTCATCCACAATCGCTTTCAATGAAAACCTTCTTCGTTTCCGTTCCCTGTTGCGTCTTTAATCCTTGGTGCTAATTTCGGTTCGCGCGGTTAAGGGATGTTTTTAACAGCGTGTAAGTGTACGGTGTCATTTCATATGTGGGATGGGACAAAAACAGAACACCTCCAGTAAACACACTAAACTAACAGTGTTCAGTTCAGCAGCAGTGTGTGAACTCGGGGTCCGAGTCTTCTCTGACCTGCCGTTGAGTTTTTCTTCTCCTTCGTGCTCTTCAGCTCAGCCTCATAATGCGCTCGGGACATGTTCAAGCCCATGCGCAGGGGCTTCAGGTAATTCTCCTCGATCACACACAGCTCACTCCATATTCCTGTCTGATCTCACACACACACACACACACACACACACACACACACACACACACACACACACACACCATGAGCATGCTGGGAAATGCAGCAGATTTCTGCAGATGAGAGCTTTTGTTCATCTCCTACCTCATTGTACCGTTCTTTATCTCTGATCAGCAGATAGCGCAGCAAGTTCAACGACTCCATAATCCTACACACACACACACACACACACACACACACACACACACACACTAAATCAGACACGATAATTTTGCTTTTGCGATATCAAAACTTTGAATATCAGCTGATGGATGGACAGATGGAGGGATGAAAGAATGGATGGATGGATGGATGGAGTTTATTAATCTGTGAGAGGATCTCGTCCCCCAGATGGTGAATATCATCTTTAATAAACTTTAAATTGTTCTTTTTTTTAAATGCAGGAAAAAAAAAAACAGAGCTAGAGGAAAAAAAAAAAAAAAAAAAACTGCAGCACCACAAAAAAAAGGCTCTCACTGCAAATGTGATATCATAAATAATAAACAAACAAAAAACAAAACAAAAATAATTTCTCTTTAAACATCTCCAGTTTGAACAGAAATCTTTCCCTTTTGTTAAAGTATTAAATCCAGTTCATTCTTTTTTCCCCCGATATCTGATCCTGTGTATCAGATAAGTGCCATGTCTAATTTTACTGTATTTTAGATGCATTCATTTATTTGTTTCTCATCTCATTATCTGTAGCCGCTTTATCCTGTTCTACAGGGTCGCAGGCGAGCTGGAGCCTATCCCAGCTGACT
>JAPFFA010000016.1:40718118-40728675 GCA_026153275.1 Sciades herzbergii
TGTGTGTGTGTGTGTGTGTGTGTGTGTGTGTGTGTGTGTGTGTGTGTGTGTGTGTGTGTGTGTGTGTGTGTTGACAGAGAAAGCCAGCGAGAGCTGGAGGAGAGGAATCGTGAGATGTTGGACATGGACACAGCACTGAAAGAGAGACAGGGGGAACTGCAGCAGAGGGCAGAGCTGGTAGAACAAACATACATATACATACATACATACATACATACATACATACAAGATATCACAACTAAAATTCACAAAAATGCTAATTTACTTTTACGTTACTCTTCCTTTGCATTAAAGCTGCAGTATGTAACATTTGGCAAAATATCAGCAGTATAGAAAAATACTCAAAGGCAAAAAATATAAACTAAGGGTCAAAAGTGATGCATGGATCTGATGCCAAACATCTGGATTGTGTGTCAAATGTGTTTACGTGCTCCCTGATAATCAGATTATCTTACTTATGCAGTTACGCTAGTTAGGTCATTCACTTGGGCATGAAACCTTAGACTAAAGCCATTCACAGATTAACATGGTGTCAAGTGCAGTTTGCATAAACACTTAAAAAGTGCTGCGGAAATATTTAGAGTCAAAATAATATTCCATGCTGGCGTCAAATTGTAGAAAAGTCCAGTTTTTTCCTCATGTTCTTCAGGGTTTATTGGTTGGTTGCTAAACAACTGGTGAGGAACGATGATATGAGTTTGGGAAGCAGACACTGATGTGTAAATCTGAAGATTTCTCATTACATACGTTCATGTCAATGTGTTGGATGTATTGTTACCAAAATCATACACCACCCCCTGCCCCCCTCCTGCAGTTATTAGGTTGCAGTAACACAGTTCTACCAGAGGGGTCTCCAAAAAATTGCTAAAAGTATATGACGCTTTAAAACACAGAAATAAGTTTAAACAATGAGTTTAAAAAAGTGTTTTAAATAGGCTTAAACACTCAATCAGCTGAGGACATATCAGAATTCAACAGTTGTTTGTTTTCTTGGATTAAGGCTAGAGTTAAAAAAAAAAAATTGTTCTGTGGCCTTTCTGAACCCTCAAGCTTGTTTCACTGTAACATGGTAAATTATTAAGCTAATCTAACATTTGAGTCTCATTCAGCTCCTTTTAAAGGGTTAATAAGTGCCTCCTTTGAGTTTTTTGCTCAGTGTCCAGCAGATGGTGTTAGAGAAGCAGTTCGGAGGGGTTTCTCCCCCCTGTGCTTTTTGTACAGTAGTGTGAAATGTCAATGGAACCTTATTTCTGTGTTTGTTTCACTTGTAGCTCGGACAGCTGGATGTGGTCATTAAGGAGCATAAGCTGGAGATGGAGAGGAAGGTGGAACATCTGCAGGATATGCTGGAGAAGACTGAGAGAAAGCTTAGAGAGAGAGATAAACAGGTACAGAGCTCCTTAGACATTTGAAATGACCCTATAAAACCCCACATAATGTGGTTATCTGAGGACAGAACGGGCGTGGCTGACTCTGTGGCTTCGTGTATAGGTGGGGTTTCTGACTGAGAGGCTGGACTTGGTCAAATCCCAGCTCGAGGGGAAGGAGGATCTGGAAAAGGTGAGAAACAGCATCATAAAAAAAAAAAAAAAAAGACCACAATCCAACTTGTTCTTCACATCGGAAGATTTTTTCAGTATTGATTTTAATTCTCTATAACAGCAGCTCTGACAGTAGTGCAGCTGCAACTCTCAGGTTTATAATAAATAAATAAATATAACACTTCAGGCTGTGTAATAAGCATCCTGATGAATTTCTTATAACAGCACAACATGAAGTGGTGTAGTGTTCCTCACTTAAGAATATTAACAGAAGAGGTTTTTGTTATTTGCAAGCTGATATATGTATTTTGCTGTAACTGTTTTCAAACTTCTAACGTGTGTGTGTGTGTGTGTGTGTGTCAGCGAGCGTTGGAGCTTGGTCAGCAGCTGCGTGTGTGTCGCGAGCAGCTCCAGAAGAGTGCTCAGGATCTCCAGGATGCACACACTCGCTGTGACGCTCTGACCAACCAGCTGGACAACGTCACACAGCTGGAAAGACAGAAGGTACAGGTTTAAACATGTTCATAAACTGTTCTACGCAGGGTAGGGGTGGGCGATGTTGAGGAGCGAGAGGCCACACCCCCTTCAGTAGGACTGTCAGGCATAGAGGCCACGCCTCCTTCCCTAGGACTGACCGTGTAACTGTTGTAGATAACATGACCAATTCAATGATGATGCAGGTTTGCCTGAATGTTTTACCATATGATGTCCTAGTTAAAAAAAAAAAAATCACAATAAAACCAGTGATGAAGAGAAATTTATTACAAAATCACAATTTAGTACAAAAATGTTTATTCATACTTGTGTAAATATACCACAAGTGCTTCTTTTTTTTTTTTTAAATTAGTATTTTGAAAACGTCAGCAATCGGGCAGTGACTAATAATTTATATGCTGCCTGGGAAAAAAGTCACATTTGGATTTAAATAAGCAAATATAATATTTAGGAGCCTTTGATTTGAATAATTAGTGTGGTGATTGTTTCAGTTGCCAACAATTCTTTTAACCTGAGCTGATGCAGTGAGGTAGCTTCTGTCGGAAGACGTATCCCACGTTCGTGGAAAATATGTTGCTGTGTTTCAGAAGGTCAAATTATTGTCCTGCATCAAGCAAAGAAAAGAACTAAGGAGATTTGAGCTGAAATGACTGGAACTGGATTAAGTCCAATGCTGTGTAATGCATTATTAAAACCTGGAAGGATTGTGATGAACCATCAGCTTCATGGAACAAATGTGGTCAGGGGGAAAAAAAAATTGACCGAGCATGATCAGAGATCATTGAAATGCTTGGTGAAGGCAAATCATAAAAAATGGACAGTAGAACTTATGGTGTTTGTTCTAATAGTGAAAGTAAGAGCGTTGCACACTCGCATTGTGATGAGATCTTGCAGGATTGCGACTAAACAGCTGTACATCCAGAAGAAAACCACTTGTTAGTGAGACTAATCAGGAGAAAAGGTTTCAGTTTGTTACGGAGCATAAAGATTGGAGTCTGGAGTGATTTGGAGAAAGGTCATGTGGTCTGATGAATCCAGGTTGACCCTATTCCTGAGTCAGGGTGAGAAGGAAAGCTCATGAAATGATGCACCCATCATGCATCGTGTCGAAGCCTCTGGAGGCAGTGTGATGATCTGGGGTTGGTTTGGTCAGGTTGAGGTTCAGCAACGTTATGTTCACCTGATGACCTGAATGTACTGAATGACCAGGTTATCATCACATGAGTGGATTTCCCACCTTCCCTGATGGTATGGGAATAAAATTAGGGATCAAATAGTGAAAACGGTTCAGGGAGTATGAGGAATCATCTTCATGCATGAATTAAAAACCAGAGTCTTGACCATATTCTCTTTGGGATGTACTGGAGAAAATTTACAGAGTGGTACATTACATTAATGGCATTTAGCAGACGCTCTTATCCAGAGTGACCTACGGCACACCCGGAGCAGTTAGGGGTTTGGTGCCTTGCTCAAGGGCACTTCAGCCGTTCCTGCTCATCCAGGGAATCGAACCAGTGACCTTTTGGTTCCAAAGTTGCTTCTCTAACCATTAGGCCATCATTAAAACTGAGATCTTGGTGAGAAATTCATGCAACCCTGGATGGAAATAAACACTGGTGTTGGATAACGTTGTTGAAACAATGCCATGGTGAATTCACGCTGTAATCGAAGCTAATGGTGGCCCAACAAAGTATTAGTTTAAAACTTTTGGCCCAGACAGGGCATTTACACACACACACACACACACACACCCACCTTGCTCTTGACCGTTGGCCGGGGTTGTATTTAATGAGTAACTGTGTGTTAGTGTGCAGAGCACAAGCATTAAATCTGACACATGAAGTAAAGCCACAAGCTTTTGATCTGTGTTTTTCTCTTTGCCTCTTTTTACTCTATTTCTTAATTTTGCACTTACTCTTTTACTCTGCTTATGCTTTGTGTTTCTCTTTTCACTTTGTCTCGAAGTACACCTTCTCTCTCAAGTTTTCTCTTTTTGTCTCCCTTTATGCTTTCTTTTTGTATCTTTCTATTTCATGTTATCTCTTTGTATATGTTCTCTTGTTTTATGCCACTCCTCCAGAATCAGGTTGTACATTAACTCTGCGTGTGCGTGCGCGTAGGAGACTGACGTAGAGCGGCTGCAGGAGCAGCTCCGTGTTCTTGAGAAGCAGCGGCTGCAGGGCGAGGCTCAGCTGCAGGCCACGATCACGGAGCTACAGCACGAACTCGAGCAGCAAAGAGATGATCACAACAGAGAGGTGCTGTTACCTCCCTGAAGCTGATTTTCTTTTAACAGCATGTCGTCCTAAATTCAGGGTGTTTATTGTGTGCGTGCGTGCTTGTTTGTTTTGTTTATTTATTTATTTTTAAACCCTAAAGGTGTCAGCGCTCCATCACACACACGGGCAGCTCCTGAAGGTGTCTGATCAGATCTCGGTCAGCCTCCGTAGCTCTCAGGAGCAGCTGGAGGAAGCGAGAGCCAACGCTGCCGACCTCCACACAGAGCTCCGCTCCACACAGCAGCTCTTACAGCACGCCAACGAAACGCTGCTCATTAAGGTCAGGATGAAGGACAGGAAGCTTATTGTGCTCTCTCACGCGTCAAATCAACCAGGGGGTGGGACCACAGCATCGGCCATGCTGCTGGATGTTTTTTTTTTTTTCCTTTTATTTTCACCTTGTTAGTACAAGTATAAAAACACAAAAATGAATTTTTGAGTCAGTTCTCACTTGTAAAATGGCAGCCATTTTAATTAAAATATGTCCTGGGTGTGCTTTGTGGTGACGTGCCACGCCCCTTTTTTAAAACCACTTTTCTGTAAATAACACACACACTGTACATTTATGTCACCTTCAGTGTAGAATCTGTATAGATTGTTGTACAAAATTGCACAAATGTACGTGTAAGTCTGGGCCATATTTTGAAATGGCCACCATGTTGTAACAAATGAGGGTGGACTCAAATGCAGGGTTTTTTTTTTTTTTTTTTTTTCTCTCTCTCTCCATACTTGTACTAACCTGAGATTTTCAGTCGTTCACAGTCCAGAGTGTGGGCTTTACATCTTACTTTAATCACTCCTGCAGAATATCTGGCAGGCTTCCATTAGTTCTGTAGAATTTCTAGGGAAATATCCTGGTATTTAAACACCGTGCGTCATCCATCCATTATCTGTGCCACTTATCTGTTAGCATCGTGGGGGAAACTGGAGTTAATCCTGGCTGTGTTCAGGCGAGAGGCGGGGTTCACCCTGGGCAGATCGCCAGTCTATTACAGGACTATCGCAGAGATGAACAACCATCACACTAACGTGGGGGATTTGGAGGAGACAGTTGATCAGATCTGCGTGTCTTTGGACTGTGGGAGGAAACCGGAGCACCCGGAGGAAACCCACCCAGGAGAACTGTGTGGTTCAACCTGGAACCTTCTTGCTGTGAGGCAACAGTGTTAATCACTGTGTCGCCCCACTGTGTATCAATACAGGAAAATGGCAATATTGATGATGTTTTTATTTTTCTATAACAGTATGGAATGGAGTGCTTTATTCCTTACATATTGCACATTTCAGTTCAGAGTGCATGAGTGACAAACACATACATACACTCCTGATGAAGTGGATAACAATCTTGCAAGTAGGGTTGGGATCCGAAAATCGGTTCCAAATTGGAGACAAATCCAAAATGCCAAGTGCCGGGTTCTCGGTTCTTTATCTTCCTCTTCTTTTGTCTTCTTTTTCCTTTGTTGCCTCCTTTGTCTCCTTCTTTTGTCTTCTTTGTCATCTTCATTGTATCCTCCTTTGTCATCGTCTTCTCCTCCTCATCCTCCTTTCAGCTGTTCCTGTTAGGGGTCACCGCAACAGATAATGTCCCTACATCTCCTCCTCCTGTCCTCCATATCTTCTTATATCTTCATATCCATATCCTCCTTCCCCCCCATCCATAAATCTCATCTTTGCTCTTCCTCTTTTCCTTCTACCTGCCAACTCCGTCTCCCGCATTCGTTTCCCAGCAAAATATCCCCTGGATCTCGCCTCTCTCACTTTGTCTCCAAGCCATCTTGCATGTCCTCTCCCTCTCATATTCTCATTTTTCATCCTGTCCAACTTTGTCACTCCCAGTGAACATCTCAGCTCTGCTACCTCCTGTCCTTTCGTCTCCAAACTGTACATTACTACTGTCTTCTACACTTTTTTCCCCTTTCACTCTGGCTGGTACTCTTCTGTCACTAATCACTCCTGATCCCCTCCACTCCTCCATCCATTACAACCTGCTTGCTCTCTCTTCGCTTCTCTTTAGGAACTGATGAAATTTCAGTTCTGCTGATCAGTTCCTAAATGTGAGAACCCTTTATTATTGCAAGCAAAGGCTACATATCTGTATGAACCTGTGTAGCTGTCTGACAGGACCTGTTTACGTGGCTGGGTCACGCAACAGCGTATCCGTTTGTTTAGATACGAGCTAGCAGTGTGAATGTTCAGTTAATGCTTAAAAGAACACAGATACTTTTATTCTCTAAAAATTATTTTTTTTTAAAAACCATTTTTGGTATTAAAATGCAGAATTGATAAGTGGTACTGGAACTGATTAAATTCAGATGATACCCAGCCATACTTGTAACACTGAAAGTGTTGTGTGAGATTAGCTGGCCCCTCCCCCTGACCGCTCACTTCTCCTTCAGACTTTTGTTTTGTTTTGTTTTCCTTCTATTATTGACGCTCCAATCGAGGGAATTCCTGTTCTGTTTGCCTGTAATCACCGGGCGTGCCCATGGGGTGCTGACGAATTTTCTCATCGGTTCTTTGCGCAACTTGAGATATTTAGACAAATATAGCTTGTCGCTCAAGACTTTTCCGAGAGTCACACCCTCTGAGCCTGTTCTACTGGCTGTTTTCAGAATCGCTTGGTTCTGGCTCTGACCCGAGAATCTGAAAGCTGCATTATGAGAGCGCTGTAAAGCATTTCCAAGCTTTATTTATTTATTTATTTTAAATCGGCTTCTACCAAGTTAGGTTGAATGTGGAATATATGTAGAACGTGAAGATCCTGGCTATCGCTTCTCAAAAGGATCATTTGTTTGTTTGCTTTTCCTGAGGGTTGCTATGGTGACAGGCAGAGAAGGTCCGCCCAGGCTTCGCAGTCCCCTCTCCTGGGTGGACATTCCCATACTGGTGCCTCCATCAGGGTTTCCAGCTCATGAGCGTTCCTGATACAGCTCTACCAGGCACTGACTAGGAAGCATCTTTAGGGGCTTTCAGACCAGAGGAACTTTGAGAACTGTTGGAGGAAGTTCCTGGGTTTTTTTTTTTTTTTTTGGGTGTGTGTGTGCCTGCACTGCAGGAACTGAAACAATCGTAGTTCTGGGAATGCCATTTTGATGAACTTTAGCTCCTACTTCAGGGAAGGTTCTCTCCCAGCACAAGAGGAACCATGAGTGCTGAAAGTGTACAGTGATGCAGCCAATGCGGCCCCAGCAGCCATCATTTTTAAAAATCTGTGATGGAGGAAATACAGTGCATGTTTGACATGTCTGAGCAAAATGTGAAAATCTTTGCTAGCATTTCCTGCTAACATCATGCTAGCAAGCCAGCTAATATCACTTGAGCGTTTCTACTGATGGAGTGAATTCAAACAGTGGGGTGGGGGGGAGCCCTTGAAGGTATTTCACTCTCAGGGGAGCTCCCCAGTGGGTAGTTCCTCTCAATAATTCTCTAGAACTGTTTGGTCCAAAAGTGCCTCTCGTGAGTTGCCTGAACCGCCTCAACTGGCGCCTTTTGATTAGCACTCGAAGCGTCTCTTACCCCAAGGCTCTGCCAGGTTGCTGAGGGTCTCACCCTGTTACAGAGAACAAGCCCACCAATCATCAGATTAGTTTTAAAGCTGAGGAGAAGCTAGAAAGGTCTCTTTGAAGATGATCTTGATCGTACCGATTTACTCGGGAGAACAGTTCAGTTCTGCAGAAGTCTCGGTGCATTTCCTTTCCGCCCCCACCCCCCACCCCCACCATAAAGCAGATGCTTGTTTGGCTGGTGGTTACTGTTCAGTACAGCAGTGACAGAAAATTGTGGTGGAAGTGTTTGTGGGTTTCTCAGATCTGCATCATCTTTTTGGCCACGTGTTCAAGCTACAAAGTGGAGAAGAACCTTGACTGATCTAAAGCAAATACTGTTCATTAACACACTGAACTCAGGGACTGCACACTTCACTTTAGTTCTTATCTAGAGTGTTTATACTGTTTGTATTTTTTATTTATTGCACTGTCTGCCCCTATGTGTTATTGTTTATTTAGTCTATGTCTAGTTTATTTAGTCTATGTCTAGTTCTTATCTAGAGTGTTTATACTGTTTTTATTGTTTATTTCAATTATTCTATTTTTTATTTATTGCATTGCCTGTTTGCACCGTGGGTCAGAGAGGACTGTAATTTCATCTGTGTTGTATGTCGAGCATGTATAGCATATTTGACAATAAAGTTGACTTGACTTGACTTGACTTCTCCTATTTTGGTGTAGAAGTGGTGAACCTGAAGACCAGGATCCTAATTCCTGACTTGTGTATGTCTGGGAAGGCTTGCAAATCTTTAAGCAGGGGAAAGTGATTTTATTTTCTACTGCAAGACTTGTCAAGACTGTTCTTGACCGAGGAGTGAAGATCAACTCTCCAACTGTCTTCTCTGTTGTAGTTTTTATTGAAGACGGATTAAAAAATGTAGTGTAGCCCATGTTAAGAAAATTATCTACTGATGCTTTTTCGCTATTTGGGACGTCATCATATTTAGCAAGTTTCATATTTCTTGTCACTTTTCTAGTGACTGTTATTTGCTTTCAGGTAAACGCCAACGTTTAGAACCTACAGCTACTACAGTACCTTCTGGCCCACTAAACTTTTAAAGGAGCAAATTCGTGTTAAATAATAAATGTTTAACACGTTTAGACTTTTGCGTTGTCATTTACAGTTGTCCATCTCCATTCCAGGAATCTGAGATCGCACGTCTCCAAGCAAAGATCTCCAGCCTTGAGAGAGCCTCCGAGCTCTGCAGCTCCACGCACCATAACGAGTCCAGCACTCTTCCTGCCCTCTCTCCTCCTCTCAAAGACCCACCACTGAGTTCTCCCCCTTCCCTCAATGACCCTCTCGCTGGCTTCAGCTCCTGGAAGGAAGCCTCCTCAGATGTCTCCCTGGAGCTCTCAGAGAGCCTGAAGGCAGCACTGAAGCCTCCATGTTCCCCATGCAGTGGCTGGCAGGGCCTGAACCACACACACCTCTCCTCCAGCCCAGACGTGACCTTCAACCCACTTGCCTACATGCTGGATGGAGAAGAACCCGAGGAACCTGAGGAACCAGGAAGGGACTCCCTGTCAGGAATGCTGAGGTTTGTTACTCAGACTCTGGCCCTGCAGGAACAACACTCTGACACACACATCCAGGCAAGTACACACTCGAACAGGAAGGAAAGGATCTCTTCCAGCTAATGAAGATGCTTCTCAATAGCTCGGGATTACACAGATCATAGTGGTTTACGAAGATGTTTAAGAGTTGACGTACTTTTGTTTTCCTTTTAAAAGGACCTCAGTGAAGACGGCTGTAAAAAGGACCTATCATAACAGGAAGCGCCGTTTAGGAGCTGATCTTTAGAATACATTTCTGTGGAAGTCTGGTTACATTTCCTGTCCATCTGATGCTCTGGATTTCTCTCGGAGGACTTGTTCATGCGTTCAAAACAATCCTGCTCACTTGAAGGTTGAATTATTATTTTTATTTTTTTAAATAATGTCTTTTTTTTTTTTTAAGCCGTTTTTTTATATTTGTCAATAAAATGAATATTTTATGATTTTTAATTTTTCATTTTATCAAAATTTATACCACGGAACATGCCTTTCTTGAACAAAAATACGCTTCAGGGTGGTAAGAGTAAGTGTCAGGCTGTGTCACGTGACTCTGTTGATTATTTTCCTAAAACCGCATGCCCCGAAGTGGGTGAGGTGTGTTTGTGTGGGGTTTTTTTTTTTTTTTCCCCAGCATTATTTTTCAGATGAAACATGAACATTCTGTAATGGCAATACACCGGTGGTACGAGGTTCCCCGAGTTCTTCATACATTAGCATGAGGAGAAGTACTTCATTAAGTCACTCTGAATAAAAGTATAATCCTTGTTGCAATAATTACATCCAAGAACCATTTCTCTGTTGAACGAACCTCTCGGAAGCTATGCTAGATAGCGAACATTAACTCGAGCTGCATCTTTAGCTCGAGCTTTATCTAGTTGCTCACTCCTGCACTGCTAATGTGTCAAGAGGCCTCAGGCTCTGGCCTGCAGGATTAGAACCATGTAGTAATAATAATAATAATAATAATACATTTTATTTAAGGCGCTTTTCAGGGCACTCAAGGTCACCTTACAATACACATAAACGACAATAAAAAAGCAAAAAAGACACAACAATCTCATCTCTATCTCTAGCCGCTTTATCCTTCTACAGGGTCGCAGGCAAGCTGGAGCCTATCCCAGCTGACTACGGGCGAAAGGC
>JAPFFA010000016.1:40863045-40873350 GCA_026153275.1 Sciades herzbergii
ATTGCCAACACACTGTTTCAGATGAAGAACAGATATAAAGGAACGTGGCAACACCCTAGATCAAAGCATTGGCATCAGATTGATTTTATATAATCACCAAGTCTAGAGATCGGAAGGAAATCAAGAAAGCTCGTGTCATCATTGGTACCGATAGCTGCCTAACTGATCATCGCCTAGTGAAATGTGAAATCAAGATCACGCCCCGAAAGAAAATAAGATTTCAGGCCAAAGTGAAGAAATTTGATGTTGCCTCGCTGCAAAACCCAATCGCGCAACAAAAGCTTCAGACAACGCTGGCCAGCAATTTGTCACAACTCACTTATGAAAAACCCGTGGTAGAGTTTTGGAATGATCTGAAGAATGTGATTCTCGACTCATGTACAAAAGCAATTGGTACTAAAAAGAAAGTAAATCAAGATTGGTTCGACGATAACGATGCTGAAATAAAAATACTTATTGAACGTAAAAGAGCTGCTTTCATCAAGTGGCAGAGGAACCCGAGCACAAGATCATCTAAGACTAATTTACCAAGAGCAAGAAACGAACTACAACAGCGTACCCATGAACTAAAGAATCAGTGGTGGAAGAACAAAGCCGCACAGCTTCAGGAGCTAGCAGATAAACAGAATTCAAAAGCCTTCTTTGTTGCAATGAAGGCTGTCTATGGACCTAGTACACACGGCCCAACTCCGTTGCGTACTATAGCTGGAATGCTGGTGAAGGATCCTGAATCCATTCAGACACACTGGAGGGAGCACTTTTACGATCTGCTGAATCACGAAGTTGAAGTTGACCAGACATTTATCAGTGAGCTTAGACAGTTTCTAATGAGACATAATCTCGCTGACCCGCCAACACAACACGAAGTCAATATGGCCATTAAGTCTTTGAAGAATGACAAGGCGAGTGGTCCTGATGGAATACCAGCTGAAGTACGGCGGACCAGCAATGGCTCAGCGTCTTCACGACTTTGTAAATTGTATTTGGACCGAAGAACAAGCACTGGCTGACCTTAAAAATGCACTGATAGTTACCATCTATAAGAAAGAAGACAAGGCTGATTGCGGCAATTATAGGGGCATATCACTGCTGTCCACCATTGGTAAACTGTTTGCAAAGATCATACTAAACCGGCTTACACAAATTGCAGAGGACGTTCTACCCGTCACACAGTGCGGCTTTCGACCTGCAAGAGGCACCATCGGCATGATCTTCGCCTTACGGCAAGTGCAAGAAAAGTGTAGGGAACAAAGAACTCCTCTCTACACAGCCTTTTTCGACCTGACTAAGGCTTTTGACACGGTGCACAGAGAAACTCTTGGGATAATTCTGAGTAAATATGGTTGTCCCGACAAATTGATTACGATGATCCGCCTACTTCATGATGAGATGACTGCCTCTGTCATACGTGAAGGTCAACAAGTGGAACCATTTCCTGTGAAAGTTGGTGTTAAACAAGGATGTGTATTAGCACCCACGCTGTTTGCTCTATTCATGGGTGCTGTCCTGCAATTGGCAGAGCCACAGCTGAGAAAACTTGGAGTACAAATAACTTTCCGATTCGATGGTAATATGTTCAACCTACAGCACCTACAGGCTAAAACTAAGGTGTCTACAGCCTCAGTCGTGGAACTTCAATACGCTGATGATGATGCCGTCTGCTCAACTACAGAAACTGGGCTGCAGAGAATAACAGATGCCTTTGCAGAAGCCTACAAACGTCTTGGTCTATCACTGAACTGCACTAAAACGGAGGTTCTGTATCGGTCTCCCTCTGATACCACCTCTCCAACCGCTTTGCAGCCTGAAATCACTGTTGACGGAATCACTCTCAAGGTAGTTTCACACTTTTTAAGTATCTTGGTAGCTATGTGGCAAGTGATGTTTATCTAGCGATCAAGAGAAACAGGATTAGCTCTGCCGCAGCAGCTTTCGGCAAGCTGTGCAAGTGTGTTCTTGACAACCATGATCTTGAATTGGAGCCCAAAATACGTGTTTACCAAGCCATCATTATACCAACACGTCTGTATGGCTCTGAAACGTGGACTACCTATCGCTACCAAGTGAAACAACTCGAGAAATTCCACCAAAGATATCTTCGAACAATCATGAATGTGAAATGGTATGATCGTGTCACCAATGCTGCAGTTCTTGACCGAGCTTTCCTGACAAGTATCAAGGCTATGTTACACCAAAATAGACTAAGATGGAACGGACATGTGGTGGGAATGGATGCGCAACGTCTCCCAAAGCAACTTCTCTTCAGTCAGCTCTCTATTGGAACACGTTGTGTTGGTGCTCCTAAGAAGAGGTACAAGAGGTACCTTAAAAAAAAGCTTTAAAGACTGTAAGATTGATGACTGGGCTACAGCCCCAGCAGATAGATTGGTTTGGCGGAGAACGGTTTGCAGTGGCATCAAGACCTTTGAGACCAATAGACGGAAAGCTGAAGAGGAAAGACGTGCAAAGCGAAAAGCTGCTGAAGCTCTTAAACAGTTGGCAGCCTCCTAGCTAGATGATTGGATGAATTTCTCCTGGACCGCCATGCTCGTGTCGAGCGGCAGTGATGATGATGATGTATGTGTTATTTTGATAGCTGACTAGCAGGATGTCGTTAATACCGAAATCATATCGCTATCATGGTGGCTATATGGCCACATGATTAAACTCATCGTTTCCCATTAAAGATATTGACGTTTTGAATGTTTGAATGAAACAGGAACAGTTTGTTAACAGTTTGTTTTTGTGCCTGTGTCCAGAGAATATATGATTCTCTGGTGAAGTGAGCTGGATGGCTGCAGCTGTCAATCACTTCACTCCCAGGTGTAGCCCCACCTTCTTAGGATACAGTTTTAAAAACTCATTTCTGGGGGAAAATAAAATTGTGCAGCTATCAGCATGGAAAACACTTAACTTTTCAGATTCTATGCTGTAGACAGAAAAACAGGTTAGACGAGAAAAGTGAAGCAGGAAAAAAGGCTGTTTTGTCACTGAAACACCTGGAGATGGGCGGAGCTACACATTATGCTGCAGCTAGCCAGCAGGGGCGCTAGACCTGTCGCAGCTTCATGTTTTAGAGATGATGCACTGTCCCACTGTCTGTGTGTTCTGCATACGATGGGATCATCAAATTCAGTTTAATAATTTGATTTTTAGTTTTGCAGCAGTGTACTACTATTCTTTCTAAATTATTAGCTCATCCGGCCGACAGGTGATGAGTTTAATGCCATCGTGTCGTCCGTCGTCTGTCTAGCGTCGTCCACATTTCACAAAAATCGCTTCTTCTCTCAATTCTTCACTGATTTTTATTCTTTTTGGCAGGAAGGTCAGTCTGCCTGGGCTGCATGTAGCTTCTACCCAAGTTTGCATAACTGCAATTAATGATGAAGATACGGAGTAATTATACAAATGTTTGTGATATTTTTGTCACATCACCCAGCTTACACAGACTCCAAGAAATCATGCTTTGAACCATTTAAAATAAAATGTAATGATAATTTTATATAATATAATATTTTACAGTTTTTCCTGACAGTGGCTGCATCTTATACTGAAATTTTTTTTTTTTATCCTAGAATTTAAAATACACAAAATGTTGTTAATGACATTAGCATGACCTTAATGCCATTCTAATGATTAATAAAGTGTGTGTGTGTGTGTGTGTGTGTGTGTGTAACTTGCAGTCTATAATTTGGGACCCGAGTCATACTTTCGAAAGTGACTTCATCATTCATTATAACGCCATCATCCTCAAGATGCAAAATAAAGACCAAAGAACAAGAGAATTTCCTTTCCTTCTTTGTGATCTTCAGGAAATTTGTATGATGCAACTTCCTGTTGGACTTTTGGAATACTCTAAATATTTCACAGGGGGTGAATAGTTTTAGTTGTTTATCTGAAACATACAGACAGGTCGTCGTAAAGGATGCTGTATCCTGTCGAGGCATTTTGTTAAAAATGTGATCATGTCACTTGAAGCAAGAATATGAAGTTTTGGGAACATCTACAGCTTTCATGTTCAGTCTTCATCGACCTTTTCACGTGGATGTCACTGCGGATGTTTCGTGTTCCAGGGGTCGGCTCACTGCAGGCCGAAGGTCATGGGTTTGACCCCTGCTGTTGTTACGAGCAAATCAAGTCACTTTATTTCTACAGCGCGTTTAAAAACAATGGGAGTTGACCCAAAGCCCTTGACAGTTGAGGCAAATGCAAATCAGTACATAAAAGGCATAAATAAAAATAGGAGAGAAATAATGAGGCAAGACTAAAGACATAGAATCATAAAATCGATCATGAAATCATAAGATCAATCATAAAATAAAAAAAAAAACAGTAAAATAATAAAATTAATATGCGGTATGATTAATAAAATGGAGCTAAATAAGAAATACAAGAGAGAGAGAGAGATTATACACAGAAAACACTTGAACTAAATTTACGATTACACGGAGCAACATCAGACTGAGATACAGATGTGTTAAAGCCTGCAGCTGGTTAACGCAGGTCTGTTTTTGAAATATTTAAACACAAATTAAACATAAAATGTAAGATGTAAACTGGGGGTCAGCCATGGCCTGAAGGTTAGAGAAGCAGCCTTGGGCCCAAAGGGTTGCCGGTTCGATTCCTGAGACTGGCAGGAAAAATGTGAGGGGAGTTGAGTGAATAAACAGCACTTCCCCCTCCCTCTGTATCACGGTTGAAGTGCCCTTGAGCAAGGCACCGAACCCCCAGCTGCCCCCCAGGCGCTGTGCTCTGTGCGTGCGGGCGGGCGGGCGTGCGTGTGTGCGTGCTCGCTCATTGCTCACCTGTGTGTTTGCCGCTTCAGATGGGTTAAATGCAGAGAGGAATTTCACTGTGCTCAGGTGTGCATGTGAAAAATAAAGGCTTCTTCTAAAAGTAAACGACGTGGCACAGATTTATTTAGCATGCTCGAGTTTAAAAAAAAAACGCCTATCCAAGATCACTACAAATCATTTTTCTTCCACGCTGAGAGTTATAAATGATGCGTATGCGTAGATTGGGTTTGTTTCGGAGTAAAGCTTTTTTTTCCCACCACTTCCTGTTTTAGCCGTTTGAGGAATAAAGATGTTCTCTCTAATTGTAGTAATAGTATGTTGTTCCTCTTTGACCTGAACTACTCATCATCTTCCACTGAAATGTGGCTCTCATTGTCACAAGCGTTCTAAAAAGGAAATGGTGGTCAGGGCAGTTTTGCAAAAAATTATGGACAAATTGGCAGAAATATTTAGCTAAAGAAATATTTATTTATTCATTTATTTATTTATTGTCTTGTAGCTTGTTGTATTGTATTTGTGCTTCAGTGTTAAAGTAGAAACTTTAAATCATCATCACTAACCCTGAAAAATATAATGTAGACCAATGAGTAAAACCAACACGTGTGTGTGTGTGTGTTCGTGTTCTCCCACAGTTGCATGTTGGTGAAAATGTCCTCCAAGTCGAGCTCGAACAGCATGGCCCTGGCGAGGAGGACGGTACAGCAGCTCCGGGTCGAGGCCAGTATCGAGAGGATAAAGGTAGCGATGTTTTCGGAGATTTTCTAACATTTTATTTAGCGCCGACTCTCTGGTTCTCAGTGTTCGGGAAAATTTTTGTGATTTCTATGGACTTGATAAAGATTCTGCCGCTGTGTACTTGAGTAATGAATGAAATTGTTTGTTTTATAGAGACGTTTCCATCCGTACACAGCCCTCAGACCAAATGTTTTCATTTTATTTTGAATTGTGTGCAGTGTGAAACCTATGGCGGTGTATTGTAGGTATAAAAAATTATGGAGATGGGGGAGGGGAGTTAATAACTCAGAATTTTTGGGATTAAATTCATAAATTTGTGAGGAAAAAAACCTCGGATATTCTTGGAGAGTTTAAAGATAAAAGTCACAAATTTACAAGAAACAGAACTCGGAAAATTAGTTTTCTTTTTTGTGAAGGAGCCACATTGCTTCATTTTGCATGACAGGATCACTGAGAGTTAAAGGAAATGCAGTCTTTCCTCCTCAATCGCACAATAATTAACAATTATTCTCCAAAGGTGAAGTGAATAATAACTGAGACAGAGTCAAGGTCGAGGTTATTACTCACCGATATTCCCTGAGCCTGAGGTGGATAATTCTTTTAGTATAAATACACAGGGGATTATTTAAAAAAAAAAAAAAAATCAGATTAACATTTTTTTCAAACTTCAAAAGCGGGATGTAAATGCAATAACTTTGTGGCGCAGACTTGTGACACTTATCTACGCCGAGTCACATAAAATCCTTTTGTTTTGAAATCAATAAAATAAATCCCAATCCCACTTTACCTTTGAATAGTTTTAGACCAAACTTCGGAGCGTCTGTAGTGCTTTTAGGAACAGCATTTTCTTTCATCACTTGTAATTCTTCCTCACTTACAGTGACGAAGTGATCAGCCGCCATTTTGTCGAGTGGCTCGAGGTGATTATCAAGAAATAGTCTGAATCTCTCGACCAATCAGAGTGCACGATTTCCTATGATCACCTCTGTATTTATACTAAAACCTGTATAAAGCACTGAAGCTGATTTTACATGGACACTTGCGCTGGAACAAGTTTCCCCTGGCGCAGCTTCTCGTCTAAACACGATTTGTTCCAGAACAATTTGCCACTGGCGGCTGCAGCTTGCTCCCCTTTGAGTTGGTGCAACTTGTTCCCGTTTACCGTCTAAACACAATCGGTGGCAAGTAGGAGGGGCTTACGCATGCGCAGTAGTGTTCATCTGGACAAGACGCTTCATGGCAAATTCAATGTTCGGTTCTTCTCGAGTGCTTTTCCTTGTCAAACTTCTCCACAGTTAAATGATGGAATCAAATGATTCTTGAGCCAATCGCACTGAAAACTGGATTAAAGAGGAGGTTTTTAACCTCATCCAGCTGTGCTGAGATGCAGATACCCAGCTGGATTTGGAGGAATCAGGCCGCAGTGAGCCGATTTGCCGCTGAATCACTGAGCGTTTAAACCAAGAAACGAGTCGCGAGAGGACAAAAAACAAATTGAAAAGAAGCTCAAAAACTTGAGAAGAAACTTAAAAAGGTATAAAGACAGTAATAAGGAAGTCTACCTGCCAGTTTGCTTCTGATCACTGATTTACGAATGCACACTTTCATGTTCACCTGTCTAACCTCCGGTCTGCCACTGATAGAGAGCGAGCGTGTAAACACAAAGGAAAGTGAGTGCAACTTGTTCCCACTGCCCGTGTAAAAGCACCATAAGAGGTGTTCAACTACATTTCCCAGAATGCACTGCAGCCAGGAAGCTGGGAAGCATGTGATTGCTTCCAGGAAGCACAACAATCAATAGGAGATGAATGTATAAACCACACAGCTTTGTTTATCCGTGTCCTTTTTTGTCTTGGCTGTCTCTGTTTCTAAATGTGTAATTATTGTGTAAGATCAGTTTCCTGTTACTTTCAGTGTATGGATTTTTCTAATCTGCCCAAATCTCCGTTACTGTGGGACAGCGGAGCCGAGAGTTATAGGAAATACAGTCTGTGTGAATGATGTGCTTAACTGACAAAAAAAAAATCTATTATTTTTCTGTGTTTTGTTTCTTGTAAATGTATGACTTTTTACTATCTCTGAGAAAATCTGAAGTTTTTTTCCCTTGCAAATTTACAATTCTAATCTCAGAAATTGAGTTATTTCTCAGAATATTTCCCCTCCATCAGCTTCATATAGATATTGAACAGTTATTCCATGAAATCGAGTCGTACATGAGCTGATAGGTGACGAGGTGCGTAGCACCGAGTTGTCTATAATCCATGTACGACGAGATTGAGTGGAATAACTGTTTTTATTCTATCCACATGCACTGGATTTTGAGAAACGGAGCATTTTTATTTTTATTTTTTGCAAATTTGGTAAATAAAAACTTTTATATAAAACGTCCGATAAAATCATTTCCGCTTAGAATGTAAACAAACTGGTGAAATGACAGGAGCAATTTGTGAAAAATGTGATGATAATAATTCTTGGGGGAAAAAGATATGTTCTTACCATCAAATACTTTTATTCTATAATTTGTTGCTTTTGTGTGTGTGTGTGTGTGTGTGTATTTTTGGGGGTTTTGTTTTTGAGTAGAATTTTTATTTCGTCCTTGGTTGGTTCAGCAACACACTCCACCATTTTGTTTTCTTCTTTATTTTGGCGGTTGGCAAACCAACTTAAAAGTGCATTACCGCCACCGACTGGGCTGGAGTGTGGAACAGGAGATACTGGGAGGAAAAAATAAATCAATATTCTTTTAGCTATTTCTGTTTCTTTTAAATACTTGGTAACAGTTTTTGAGGTTTTGTTTTTGAGTAGTTTTTATTTTGTCCTCGGTTGGTTCAGCAACACGCTCTGCTATTTTGTTTTTCTCTATTCACGGTATATGAGCTGATATTGTAGAAGTAGAGTAGCCAATCAGAGCGCACGATTGCTCATATCCAGTGAATGCGGATAGAACGTACAATGGCCCTAATACACCGTTGTAGAATCCAAACCAAATAGCAAAACAAAAGTATTGGCACCATGAATGTAAAAGCAACTTTTTAACAAGTATGTGATGAGTATTTTTATTTATTTATTTTTCCGTGTGAAAACCCTAACTCCCCTTTTGTGATTTTTATTCTTCAGGTGTCCAAAGCTTCGGCCGATCTCATGCGCTACTGCAGCGAACACGCCAAGTACGACCCCCTGCTCATGGGCATCCCGGCTTCAGAAAACCCCTTCAAGGACAAAAAGCCCTGCACTTTATTGTAGTCGCCACCACACTTCACCTTCTCTCTTATTTAATTAACACTGCCTTCACTCAACACTGCCTTCACTCTCACCCTGTAAACTCACTGCGGGTTTGTAATCACAGCCCAACCATTAGTATTGTTTTGTTGTTATGAATAGCGTATAGTGTGTGTGTGTGTGTGTTCCTTTGTTGTTGTTGATAATGAATTTAATGCATTCCAGGGAATTTGAGTAAAATCTGTGCCATGAAATGAATCTGCATCGGTCTGTATGAGAGAAAATAATTTCATCCTCAGTTTCATCGCTGCGTCATTGCTCGATGTTGAACAGCATATTTTGATGGCTTGTTTTTTTTAAGCGAGAGAGCTATAAATTCACATCTGTAGGATGTTATCTTGGTGTATAACTGTTTGCACAAGCCGCTATCTTGATACATGATTTAAAATTGGAAGTATTACGAATGACGTGTTTAAAATAGGAAATTATTTGCTTTGTATAATTTACAGTTTAGATGTGTGACAATGTGATGCAGTATGATTAAGTATTTCAGACAGTTTTTACTCAAAAAAAAAAAACGGAGTGAGTGTTACCTTTGAAGAGGCCACGCCCTTTACATATTCATAAAACTCTACATTTATTTTTAAGTTTTACAAATTACAACCTGCATCTTTTAAAAGACCAGTGCGCTATCTCTTTCTCTATCTCGCTCACACACACACACACAGTGTACATGAATGTAATATGGAGAAAAGAAAAGTTAGACCTCCTGTTGTTGTAGTATAAATGACTACAGGACACATCATGTTGTTCCTCCGAAGTGAAGCTACAAGAACATCAGATTACATCACACTGCACCTTTAACATCGAAAAACATCACCTTTAACCCACTGCCCTCAAACACTACAGACTCGATGGTATGTTCTCAGATTGGAAAAGTTTCATTATAACACAAGTTATTTTTAGAGTTCTCTGTAGATTGTGATCTTGTAGAAATTCCTTTTATAGTCAAAACACCACTGGCTTTTAATACTTAAAAGCACATACTATCCTGGTCGCTATTTTGAGGATTGAGTTTATACACTAAAGAAGCTGGAGCTTAACTAGCTACCAGGTTTCGACATCTGATGCAACGTCTTCTGGAATTGTAAACGAAACTATGTATATGCAAATTAAATGCATACGTTTTAAAATCTTATGACTCCGACACTAACAATTAGAATTAAATGTTTTGTTCGATGGAGAGCGAGGGATAATTTTCAAACCTGACTGAATCGAAGCCATAGTTTTATTCTGAGTTCAACTTTATTTAAAAAATACAACACTGATGAAATCTTGTTTCAATCTTAAATCTGAAACTCGCCAATCAGAGACGTTGCTTAAATACACAACGATGTTGATAAAAACGTGCAAAAAGTGGAAGTGATTCAGTGACATCATTCATAATAATAATAACAATAATAATAATTATTATTATTATTGGGCGGCACGGTGGTGTAGTGGTTAGCGCTGTCGCCTCACAGCAAGAAGGTCCGGGTTCGAGCCCCGTGGCCGG
>JAPFFA010000016.1:41017168-41030574 GCA_026153275.1 Sciades herzbergii
TTAATGTGGATACCCTCAAATGAAAGCTGAAAGTCTGGACTTTATGTCCATGTCCATTATATAACTATAACTTGAATAGGTTTCAGTAAACAGGTAAAAAAACAAAATTTGTGTCAGTGTCCAAATATATATGGACCTAACTGTACATAGATGAAATATTTAAATGTTATTTCCACTTTAGTCTAATATTGTCATAATTGTGTACATTCTTTTAAATACACCATAGGCTATAATTTTAATAAAATACTGTGTTATTTTAATATGCAAATTTCTAAAGTCTATTTATATACTATATTTAAAAAAAAAGTCTAAAATCCTTGTCACATATGTGCACTGACCGACCCAAACCTCCATCTATCTATCTAAATTTATTTATATCATGTTTAATTTACATTTATTTATATTACAGTAGAAAGTTTATACAGTCAATAAGAGAAGTTAAACTGCTTCCTGTTGTGATGGTTCAGAAATTTACAGCACTCTTGAAAGAACACAGTAAACAAGTTTAATAATAAATAAAAACTGTCCGATATCGCCATCTACAGGCCAGGGAGAGAAACACATAATTATTAGGAAAAATAAATGGAGCAAAATTTCAGTTTCAGATTCAACTTTTGGACACATTGACTCATGATACATCATTATTTCCACTTTGTTCATTAATCATAACCATAGCAGTAATTCCTTTATTTTATATTTATAATCCTGAATTTTCAAGATCCTGAAACACTGTTTAAAAAAAAAAGAGTAAATCTGGAAGCTCACAGAAGGAAAAGGATCTTTAAATGAATGAATATTTGTTTAGTCTAGACTTACTTAACATATACACAGCATGCATCATATTCCACATTTAGAGAAGAAGTTGTGTGGCCAAAAATATTGCTTCTTTTTTTTTTTTTAAGAATGATGAATCATGAACATACGCAACATGAATAATACTAAAGTAGAGGAAAAAAAGCCAGTATAGCTGATAGTGCTAAATTATTATCATTTTTTTTTTTTAAAAACCTGTAAGAAAAACAAAGAGTCTAGAATTAATCTTAATATATGGAGCATCACCACAAAATCAGTCCGGTGTAGTAAAAGTTCATTCTCAGATTTAATGATTTGAATCAAGCGCATTAAAAAAAAAAAAAAAACTACTCATATATTGTTTTTCCAATTTTGCTGTAAATATATTCCTTAACCTATAATGTACCCATCACCAAAACATTATACTGTAAAATCTTATATGACTTTATAGGTCAAATAAATGGTTCCTAATTACTGTGCATTCATTTCAATCTTCTCCAAGCTTTTTTTTTTGTTAAGATGAAGATACCGTCAACATTTTCCTTCACTTCTCTGGATCATCTGCTCCACATTTAACAAACAAGCTTTATTTTAAATATAAATAGTATTTATTTCAGAAAATACAAACTTAGTGCTTGCAAAGCAAAACAAAATTAAAAATACAACATCGATCGATCGATAGATAAAGACACAAGCAATTTAGGAAAGTGATGGAGAGATTGATGAAGCTATTCAGATAGACAAAGAAATGAAGAGATAAAGTGATAGAGAAAGTGAGAGTGTGAACTTTCTTTCAGCAGCTGAATCTACAAATGAAGTTCTGCAGTTCTACATTAAACACTGAAGGAGCAGTAAAATCAGTGGATTGTTATGGAAGAATGGAGGGATGAATGAAAGAATAGAAGAGTGAGTGAGAGAGACGAGTGTCATTAGTACAACCCCAATTCCAAAAAAGTTGGGACAGTGTGTAAAACATAAATAAAAACAGAATGAGAAGATTTGCAAAATCATGGAAACCCTGTATTTCATTGAAAATAGTACAAAAGACATCAAATTCAAAATGAGCATATATTTCAAAGAACAAAAATTTCTCAGTTTCAACATTTGATATTTTGTCTTTGTACTGTTTTCAACTGGATATTCCATGATTTGCAAATCTTCACATTCTGTTTTTCCTTACAGTTTACACAGCATCCCAACTTTTTTGGGACAACACTCGAGTGCTGTAGTTTTGCAAATTTTGTGACTCCACCTTAAACAACAGAAGAGCTGCAAAATGCATGGGTTCTAATGGGAGGATGGAAGGATGAGAAAGAAAGACAGACAGACAGACAGACTTGCGCAGTATTTATGTAAGTTACAACAACTTAACTTTGGTGGTTCGAGCTTTTAATCTCTAGGAGCAGTTTGGCTTTAAAAAAAATGAACTGAAGCCAATGGGAAGAAAAGCGAAGGATTTACAAAAAAAAAAAAAGCCAGAAAACAGGAGCGACAGAGGTCTGAAAAGAGCTGCTTTATAGGATTGCCCAGAACATGTTTAGTAAGTTTGGAGGTATTATTTTATTTTAAAAACTGGCAATATGGGAGTGGTTGGAAAAAAAAAATTCCCATTCAAATTTTACAGGGAAAAATGGATGGATAGAGGGATGAAAAACAGAGGGACGTGGGTGGAATATCAAAATCAACCCAAATCAAACCAAAAGTTATAGCCAGTGTGCTGTTTATAGGACCTATGCAACAAAGTGTGAACAAAGTTTCTACATTAAGCAACACTCGAGTTATTGATCCTGGATAAAGAAGAAGCCGAGAGATAATAATCCAGAGCTCTGCTTTACAAGCACTATAATTAACTATAGATTTAAAATAGCCAATAAAATAATTTTTCATTTTTTGACCAGCTGGACTCATTTCCTGGTGACATGCCCCGTATAGTATAATCTAGCTGTTCCTGAAGTCAGAGACCACGCCTTAAAGCAGCCATCACAGTTTGGTTTTAACAAAATCTCAAACACTTGAAGATCTCACAGAGCAACATTAAACCCATTATTTTAAAAATGTTAATAATTTTGCAAGCTGTAATGATTTTTTTTTTCTCCCACTTCATATTTGTGAGGTATTTTGTACAAACTGATGACGTAATAAATCCCTGTTAAGTCTGTTTCACTTCCAAGTTTTGACACTCAATAAAATATGGGAAGGTTGGGGGGGAGGGGGGATATGTATGCACGCCACTGTATGGCGCAACAATCTGATGATTTTGATTGATTGGATACAATTAAAAATCCATTAAATCAAATTAAAGGATGTTTAATCAAAATCTGAGAAAGCAAGCAGACTTTGCTGTAACTCGGATACTTTTCGAACTCTTTCTCCACGTCATCGTCTGCGAATGAACAGCAGAACTGCCACGGATTCCGAATCATGTTAGTCACATATGGATCGAATCGAATCGAATCAGGTTCTGTGGTAAGATCAAATATGAACTGAAACAGTATTGAAGTCTGAGATTTTCTCCTTTTTGTAATAAATAATTCCTTTGAGCAGCTTTTAGTGACAAGAAAACATTTTAATGTCCACCAGAGGGCAGTGTTGCAGTGACATGTTTATAACAGTTGTATAAACCTGACTCTGGGCCTCTTCAGCTCACACGCAGCAGTTTACACAAATAAATCGGCCCGAAGTTCGCACACAAGTGCGGGAGGACGAGTTCCCCGAGCGCCGGCTGAGGGGCAAAGTGGAAGGTGTCCGAGAAGAGGCGAGTGAAGCTGCTGAGGTCCTGCACTTGCACCGTGATGTCCATCTCCTGCTGAGCGAGACGGAGCGCCTGCTGCACCACACACTCGTTCTGCAGCTGAGACAGAGAGCAGGTGGAGTAGAGCAGCTCTCCACCCGGACAAGTCGCCTGGAGCCCCGCCCTGAGAACAAGAACGAGGACACATCGGTCCCGAACCCCTGAACCAGACGCTGCTCGTTTTATACACTTAAAGCTGAGCTGACACGAAGCGTTGTGATGAGTTATAGCTTGGATGATACTGTGCAAATTAATTAATTAACTGTATACTTTTACTTTCTTCATGCACAGCTTTTATAAAAATATTGCTTCTATTTTATTTATTCAGGCAACATTTCTGCTTTTTTGAAATTCAAGTCAGGTTTATTTTTATAAAAAGGCTAGAAATGAAATATTTTCATTTTAATTTGACTGTCCTTTGATCCCACACTGAAAAAAAAAAAAAAAAAATCTTCATAAGTGAAAATATCCTGAAAAGCAAAATATCTAACGTGAACTTTTTTAAAACTAATTTCCAGCTTGATCATTTTGCTTCTTTCTAAAAATTAAAGGCTGAAATTAGTAAAACTGTTTAGTGAGAAACTGATGAGCATCATATAATCTGATGAGACGTCTTAAACAAATTTATTGAGATTATGTAAAGATAGAAAAATTTTTTTGAAGTTGCTTTCATTGTTGCTGTAGTAAATTATTTATCCATATGAATTAACTGGTTAATTAATAGTTAATTAATTAATTATTATCTATTCCAAAATTACGAGGGAATTTCAAGTTTGTTGGTTTTTTCCCCCTTCTTTTCTTTTGTAATTTTATGTCTCTTAAATTAATTTTTTTTTGTATTTCTCAACTCTTCAGTTTTGGTGTCAGAGTCCAATTTCATATTTCTGTTCTGAATGTTTGTTTTTAAAATCTTCATCAGAAGTGAAAAATAACATCCAACTTCCAACTTCTTCCATTCTGGACTAATTCAACAGCATGTTTCCTTTTTTAATCAGAATCCCATCATTTTATTTCGAGAAAACTCCACTCAACAGCAAACAAAACAAGGACCATCATGAGCACTGTGTTTATATTATAATACGATGATATAAATATTTAAAAACAGAACATGTCACCTATACTTAAGTATTACAGTAACTTCAATGAATGAAGTGATGGAGGATTTTTTTTTTTTAAGAGATGATTTGAAAAATGACTCACAGCAGGAGTTCAATCTGCAGTAAAGGAAGCATCTGTCTCTCTTTAGTCCTGGACCTTTTGAAGATATTGTTCTCGTCCTCCATTAGGGAATGTCTGTCTGTGGTACAGGGGACGTCCACTAGCACCTGAGAGGAGACATGGAGACAGAGAAATAAACAAGCACAAATTATTATTTATCTATTTACAGAAATCAGATGATGTCTGAGCAGTGATGGGGGTCAGATAGGAGCTGTTAAATAGCAGATAACAAAAAAAAGGAAAAAAAAAAAAAAACATAAGAAAATCCAACATGATCTCATTTCACCAAAAAAATGCCACAGATACTGACTCTGTCGAAGTGGAGATCTTCCATATCCCTCCATTTACGACCATCAAGGGATGTGACGCGGATCTTGTCCTCGCCTCTCAGCTCTTTGGGCACGTAGCTCTGGAGCGTCCTCCGTAATCGGGTCGTGCGAGACCCAGACAAGTCATTGGCCCACAGAAACCCTACAAAAACAGTGTTAAAAAATATCAGTGTCACATTTCAATTTATTCAGGAAAAAAAATAGGACCTGCAAATATCTTTACATACGGACAGTTTGCGTCTGCAGGATAGCAAGAGTCTTCCCTCCCGGGCCAGCACAGAGGTCCAGGACAGTGTGACCCGGTTGGATGTCCAGCGCCAACACAGGCAGGACAGAAGCCGCATCCAGGAGGTAATAACTCAGCAATCCTGTGCTGTCTGGCCTGAGAGAAACAAGACACATGAAATATCATGTGACAGTCACATAAAGTGGCTCGAGGAAGAAATCTTCCCGTACCTGGCAGGTTTGAATCGAGATATGTCCCCTCTCGGAAAGATAAAACATTGGATAGATGAGCTAATATGAGCTGGTGCTGTAAAAGGATGATCATTCTGTTCAGATTCTTCTGAAATCTCATGTCTGTCTCTTTCTCCATCTCTGACGAAGTTGCTGCAGCCTTGCGATTGTAAAGTCGAGATCACATCTGCATTCGAGGCAAAGTTGTTCATCAAGGCTCCGTACTTCTGCTCGGACAACATCCCGATACGGATGGACGGCCACAGCTCCCCAAAATAGTTATTATAGGTGGCATCGAAATGCTGCAGGGCCAGGTTCGTCGCTGGGACTTTGGGTCTGGTGCTGGCCTGGTGGACATTCATTCATTAAGATAAGATAACCTTTTATTATCCCACAAGGGGAAATTTATTGTTACAGCAGCAAAATACAGTATATAAAGAGAAAAAGACAGGCAGTGAAGGAGTAGTGCAAAAGTACTAAGTATACAAAAAAGGATATAAAAGAAATAAAACTACAAATTTAGAGATAAAAAAGTGAATCTTCTTCTTGTGCAATGTGATAATGTTTCTTTCTGGCACCAAAGTTGGACTAAACATGAGGAAAACTTTTAATATTAATCAGGCACTGAACAATAATGCTTACATTTACTTTTATTTAATTTTAAACAGGTAAAAAAATATTCACGGTAGCATTTTATCACTTTCTTTTCCTATATATTTATAATTCTATTTTTTTCTCGACAGAATGTGAAGCTTTTTGAGCTGAACCTTTTATATAAATTAAATAAAGTCGCTGTTTTTATTATTATTATTATTATTATTATTATACAACAAAATTGCCCAAACGCTCTCGTTTTACTTAATTTCAGGTCAATAAAAAAAAATCTAAATTCTTTACCCATTTGGTTTTAACGCGATTCCGTCGCTGGATTAAACAAACCGAGTCTTTGAACTTGTTTATTAAGAATCTCGTTTTGGTGTGCGCCGCCATTTTGTGTGTAACTCCTAAAAGCGTCCGCGACTTACAATAAATATATTATTGGTTCCGAGAGTCATTCGGGCCACTCGAACAGCCTAAAAATAACACGGTTAAAATGCGATACAGTGACATTTTATTACTTTTAATACATTTTAGAATTGATATTATTTAAAACTCAAACTACACGGATCCTCCAAAGTTCTTTTTTTTTTACGTAATATGGTTTGTTTGCTAAAATATGTCTTTATGCATTGATTATTGCACGCGTTTGTCATAAAATAATGCAAAAAGAAATATATACAGTAATTTAAATATCGTTTATGTTTTTAAAATAACGAATAAATTCATAATAAATTCTGCTGTGACGTAGCACGCCAGGACTTTTAACAGTCTAACAAACTACTTCCGGTGTGTTTCTAGCAACTTCCTCCGTGTGACCTCGGCCTGCTGAGTGTGTGTGTGCGATTTAAAAAAAAAAAAAGTTATTTCTCGCACTTAAGGAAACTTTTATAAACTTTAATCATGGTTAATAAAAGAGAAATTATCACATCCGGAGATCCTGAGGTAGGACTTCCTGTTTTTATTAAAAAAAAAAAAAAAAAGGACCAGTTATAGACAGGAATTAGTCCATTTCATGTCCAGTAAATTAAATGTTTTTTCCCATTTTTTATTATAATAATGAGAATAATATCTTCTCAAAACTATTCAGGAAAACTTTGTAAAAATATAAAGTTTATTCTCAGTCATAATGAGGAAAATCAAAAGTTACATTTAAAGAACATAAATGAGGAATTAGAATTAATTTAAACTCAGTTTATGATGCACAAAAGGAACAAGTTTAATTAAAATGCATTCAACACACTGGTTTCTATGCTTAATTAACTTCTTAATTATATGCTTAATAATATGCTTATTTGTATTCAAATAATCAGTGATTGTATTCAGTATTAACTTTAAGATTCTTTATTTAATCATAAATAAGGATGAAGCTCCAGTAGAGGAGGAGGAAGAAGAAGAGGATGAGGAGGAAGAAGAAGAGGAGGAAATGGTGGTAAGTTGTCAGTGACAGGAAGCGGTGTATAACACCTGTCTCACACCTGGAGCTTCTCTCTGTGTGGGTCACTGGTGATTGTTGTGAACAGGACCCGTTGGACACGGTGAGACAGAAGTGTGAGGAGACGGAGCACTGTGTCCACACACGGCACAGGCTGGAGGCGTGTGAAGCTCGGGTGAACTCACGATCAGACACAAAAGAAGAGTGCACGGAGGAACTGTTTGACTTCCTGCATGCACGAGAACACTGTGTATGTGTATTTCACAAATATATATCAAATATATAACCTTACATGTGAAGGGTGCGTCCAGCTCTTCTTCACAGATCCGATTTCAATTTGTGATCATTAATCTGTCGTCTCCCCCGACTGTTTACAACCTTTAGAATCTTGACGTACTGGATTTGTGTACATATTTAATTTGTATAATGCAATTTGTTTATAAATAATTATGATCTTTTTTTGTTTTTCAGGTTGCACAAAAGCTCTTCAGTTTATTAAAATGAGCTACACTACATGTTCCCTCACTGTTTAATTAGGGAGCAGCTTTATTCATGATAACAGCTCCTTGTACATGCAAGTATGAATAAAAAAAAAAAAAAAAACACTATTTACTCCATTAGGCCACTAAGTTCCTTTTACACAAATCCTCTCCTGTGTTTGACATTCGAGTCATTGTGTACCTGGAAATAAAAAGTAAAATATTAACCATATGCATTAACAATGACCGATTTTGTTTAACACCTTTTATCTTTTTTTTATGGATTATTATTCCATCTTAAAAAACAAGTTTGAACACTTAATTCAAATCTACTTGCAGTTCTAAGAGCGACCACAAGGTGGCAGCAGAGTCAAGAGTCAACGCCACATGAGCAGAGTTGGCTTAAGTTGCTTTTATTTGGTAAATTTTATATTGCTAATATCTCTTCTAGAACTAGTTTCTGTTTCACCAGAAAGATTTTTAAATAAATATAAAAACACTAAGTAAGTTATAGTTTACATACAAAAGAACAAGGATCCGTTTACTGAAAAACTGAGACTTCACTCTGAGGATCAAAATCTCACATAAAAATAATTGGACAAAAACACTGCTTCTTAAAAAAATAAAATAAAATCTAATACAAAATCATAACTAAACTAAAATGCACACACTCCTTCCAACACAAATTACATGTAGAGTATAACATTTTACAGCAGCACCATGATGTCAAACTGAAATCATGATTAATTAAAGTGGCAGATCAGTCGAGTCGTACACACAGTGCACAGAGTCATGATGTGCAGATTCCATCACCAAGCTTCATTCTCCTGGTTGCGTTTCCCAACAAAGTCATTCATGGAGGACTGTAAAACATCCACAGTGTTGGGTTCATGAGGTGAGACTCATTAATCAGACACTTCTTGTTGCTAAGCATGCATGACTCTACATTAGCATTATCTGTTGTACATACAGCCTTCTTAACCATTAAAAAAAATAGTACTTTCGATAAGATTTAGTTAGATGGTTTATATCTAAAAATTGCAAAAGGCTTGTTTGTACACAGGCAATGATAGCACTTATTTTAAAAAATACCTGCACTGATCACAAATTAAAAATAGCATCGTAAACATTTTTTAAAAAGTCCTTAAGTCAACTGCAAAACAACAATAATAGTAACGACTGCAGCAACAACATTTTATGACAAGCTGATCAGGTCTATGCACCACTTCCGGCCCCGCCCCCTCAGTCCATCAAATGCACTTAGCTCCACCCACCCATTCCCCATCTCATCCAGTAAGCTCTATGGCACTCTCCACTAAGCTCCACCCCTTTAGCATTCTGTACCCTAGTCCCACCCACTTAGCTACTGTATATGAAACCCTCCACTTGGCCCCGCCCCCTAAATTGCTTGGATAATGCTGATAACTGTGTGTATGTGCGCAAAATAATCGACACGTGACAGGATTAGTCTGAGCTTGATTAGAGTTAAGATTCCAAAACACACAGACAGTAAAGTTCACTAATCTCCGCTCCCTGAAGGTTTTTAAAAGTGATGAACATCTAATGCAATTAAATCTTTTTATGCAGAAATAACGGATGTTTGCTCGTCAGGGAAGAGGATGTGCTGGAAAGTAAATTTCGCCTGCCGGCATAGTGGGTCATTCTGAATGCAGAACCAAGCCGCCTGTTACAGCCGATCCATCTCTCTCTCTGTGTGTGTGTGTTCGGCATCAATTCTCCTTTTCCCTGTAGAACATTTATGGCACCACATTCACCCCCCCCCCCAATTGGGGCAATCCTTCAGTCTGGACCAGTGAATTGCGGTCATCACAGTGACCGAGAGAAGTGATGCTGACCTGCAGGAGGAGTCTGTCCCTTTTCAGCTTCTTGTAGAACATCAGAACGTCCGGGTTCGCCTGGACAACTCGTGGGTCGAAGTCCATGACACGAAGCCCCTCCAGACTGCGGGCTCGAGACAGGGCTACGTAAGCCTGTCCGCTCTCAAACACACGGGCCAGAGAGATCTCCACACAGTCCAGAGTCATGCCCTAAAACACAGCCAGCAGCAGCAGCAACATAAATATATATTAATTACATTGTAATGACAAGAGTAATTAGGGGTCCAAGCAGAAAGTGTTGGAACCTCACTGCTTTTGTTTGGACATTTATTTTTATTTTGATCTCTCCTCAGAAAAATCGAAATGACCAAATTACACCTCTTGATGGCACTATAATGCAATCGTTTACTGTTTAAGCCACAATCCTTAATTCAGCAACCAACATAGGAAATGAAGGCTTTCGCAGATTAAAACTTCATATTTTATTGCTCGTGTTATCAGCCAGTGGCGTGTTAATTTCCCAATCACACCAAAATAAGCTGCTTTAATTTCACACTGCGAGGGGGGACCCCCCCCACCCCACACACACACAGACTCGCTCAGTCGTTTTGTTAATATAGTTTTTTTGTTCAGTTTGACAGATGTGCACATTTATATCATTCTTAGTTTATAAGTTTAAACTTTTTCATTTTAGCCTGAATGAAATAAGACATTAAAAGTTCATTTGTCAAATTCTGATGAAACATCATGAAATTTCAACTCTAGCTACCTCATGTTCTGAGATATTGTGATAAATACCTACGAGATACACTCTATTAGTGTCTTGCAGATGTTATCAGTAATCTTATAGCGCTGACCGACATCTTACAGCAGTATACAATACACTGCAAGGCCAAAAGTATGTGCACCCCTGACCATCACACCCATACTGCATGTGGTTCTTCCTCAAACTGTTACTACAAAGTTGGAAGCACATCATTTTATACAGGCTTTGCACAGTCACGTGACCCCCATAGCAGCGGTAACTACGTCACCATGACAGGAGGCAGCTTGTAGTGCTTCATTCAGCCGAGTTAGTTATTGATCGGTATAGGAAGGTTTTGCTGCGTTTTTGGATGTGCAAATCGTTCGGAACAAAACAGAGACATCAAATTTTTTAAAATTTACCAAAAGCAATTCATCATCAGGGGAGGGAAAAAAAAATAAAAAAACTAGAGAGATTTCTCAACGTAGAAGGGAAAAATGGCTCGCAAACATTCAGCAGGACTCATTGTTGAACAGCAAGGTTAAAAATCCTGTTTATGGTGCTCACTTCATTTCCATAAAGGTAAAAATTCCAAAAAGTTAATTTCAGAACTGCAGCGAGGTGCTCATTCTTATACAGAGAAGTGAACATGAGTGTAAGAGACAAAGTGCAGCGAGGTGCTCAAGCTCATGTTCATCTCTCTGTATAAGAACAAGCACCTCACTGCACTTTGCATGTTTGTAAGCCATCTTCCCTTCTGCATTTAGAAATCTCTAGTCCCCCCCCATGATTAATTACTTTTGGTAAATAAAAAAAATAAAAATCTGATGCCTTTGTTTCGTTCAGAACAATTTGCACATCAAAAACACAGCAAAACCTTCCCATACTGATCAACAACAACTAACTCGGCTGAACGAAGCACTACAAGCTGCCTCCCGTCATGGCGACGTAGTTACCACTGCTATGGGGGTCACATGACCATACAAAGCCTCTACAGAATGTCTCTGTATGCTGGAGCTTTATAATTTCCCTTCACTGGAATAACTAAGAGGCTCGAACCTGTTCCAGCATGACGATGCTCCTTGGCACAAAGCACAGGATCTCCATGAAGACGTGGTGTAAGGTTAAGGTTGGAGTGGAGAAACTTGAGTGTCCTGCACAGAGACCATGACGTTCGCCTGAAATAATTGTCTGAGCTCACTAATGCTCTTGTAGTTGAATGAACAAAAACCCCCACAGCCACGCACCAGAATTTAGTGGAAAACCTTCCCAGAAGAGAAGAGAAGAGTGGAGCTCATTATAACAGCAAAGAGGAACAAATCTGGAATGAGATGTTCAACAAGGACATATGGCTGTGATGGTCAGGGGTGCATATACTTTTGAACATAGTGTCTCCAAGTGGATATGTAGATATTAAATAAAAATCTAATGTTTTTAATAGTCTTTAATAAATGTGGCAGCCATTTTGCACCATAATAATTTGCCATATTGTTCAAGTGCTGCAGTAAACGAGGAGACTCGAGGTCATGCGAGACTCTGTAGCTCGTTGAACCAGGACCAAACGATCAAAAGCAGGCACGATACACTTCCATCTGTAGCTAATAATCATCCTAATTACCCCGAGCTCCATCTACAGCCAGCTCTGGCTAATTGAAAGCTATTAGTGCTGGTGGCACACGGCCTGGAGACACAGGGGAAGCGACTGACGCACTGCTGCTGTGAGGAGGACAGGAACAGGAATCTGAAATCTACACGAACGTTAGAACATCACTGCTGCAAATGAACGAGTCACTGCATCTTGGTTTACAAAAAAAAAAACCAGATAGATATGGATGGTCAAGACATCAGCAAGGGGTGTGTGCATGCGTACACGAGGAATTAACGAAATACAGATAGATACTATGGCGGTGAATCAGGTCTGAATCAGTGGCTTAAAGCAATTGTATTTCTGAGTCAGAAGAGCACTCACTTGACTCTTGTGGATGGAGATGGCCCAGGCTAGCTTTAACGGAAGCTGCTGTCGGCTCAGGTACACGCCTCCCACCGCCTTAAACGTCCAGCGCTCACGCTTAATCACGTCTACAGCACCACACAGGAAGCGCACTCTCGGGAGGCCTGATGGACAGAGCCAGATACAGGACACGCAGACGATCACGTTATTACATTATAAGATTAGTCCGAGGACAGCTGGAGTGGAGAGGAGGAGAACTTTTACAGAAATGCATTCAACACGCGATTTACAGCACAAATCACCAGAAATATACAAAACACCAAAATACAAAAAAAAAAAAAAAAAAGTGTCAGTGACCTCTGGTGTCATGCTGTTGTCAGCAAATAATCAATAACAGAGCGACGCAGTGAAGCAGAGTTACTCTTACCGCTCCCAGGTAGATGATTTTTTTTCCCCTGAAACCTGAAGTGGTTTTATTTTACAACAATGACTATTTATTTATTAAAGAATATCACATTAGATTCTCTCCACATTCACTGGATATGAACAATCACATGCTCGGATTGGCTACTCTACCACTAGGATATCAGCTAATATACTGTGAGTAGAGAAAAACAAAGAGCGTATTGCTGAACCAACCAAGGATGAAATAAAAACTCTACTCGAAAATAAAACCCCAAAAATACAAAAGAAGGAACAAAATCTCATCTCATTATCTCTAGCCGCTTTATCCTTCTACAGGGTCGCAGGCAAGCTGGAGCCTATCCCAGCTGAC
>JAPFFA010000016.1:41150371-41160738 GCA_026153275.1 Sciades herzbergii
TAAAGTGATATATCTGACTTGATGCACACCGCCATTTTGTTTTTCTCTACTCACAGTATATGAGCTGATATCCTAGTCGTAGAGTAGCCAATCAGAGCGTGTGACTGCTCATATCCAGTGAATGTGGATAGAATAAACAGAGGGTGAACAAATCATCAAAGTGATTAGCGAGCTAAACCAGGTAAGTAAACGCTCCAGTGTGCTGCCCAGTCCCAAGTTTTGGCCTAGAAGCCTAACCGATGAGGTGAAAAAAATGGTATCTAATGGAATGTAATAATATTATATACATCAAGCCAGTTAGCAAACTAAGTGCTCTAAGCAAGCATGTGATGATGCAACAAAAACTCAGCAACAGGGAGGGAGAAGGGAAAAAAAAAAAAAAAACAGCTTTGAGCTTCGCATGTAAAACAATTAGGGTCTGGCTAGCGTTTTTATTTTCTCGTCATTTTAAACAATGAGGAGCTGAAGAGAGTTAGCCTAAGTATCAGTGTTACACTAGACACATTAGATGTCTCCAATTCCAAAAACGTTTGCTCATTAATCCGATGAGTAAAAATGAGCCTTTTCTGATCTGATGTGTGTAGTGCAGCAGGTAGTGCGATTGTTTTCTCTGAGCCAATATAAAGTTGTTTTTTTTTTAACCTATTTTCCAGGTAACTATAATTTAAATATTAATAGCCTAAACATGAAACCTGCTCGTCCTGATTTGTCGACCCCTAAATATTAGTTTCCCATTTCAGCTCTTCTAATGTTTGCTTTTTACGTGACTTTTTCCTGGGGAAGTCCTCACATTTTTGGCTTGCTCGCCATGGGGTCAGGTCTGAATCTCTGTAAAGCTGTAATCCGATGATGTCTAAATGTGCAAAACTAAACAACAACAAAACAACTCCGAACAAAATAACGAATGACGTACTGGGGGGAAAAAAAATGGCGAGGTTCCTTTTCCCCTGAATGTGATTCATATAATGTTACATCCATTCTCCTAAAATATATAGCTTATGAAATTACAAAGAACAGCCGTGACATTTAGAAATTTGTAGAAATACAGAGAACAACTTTTTTTGAAAAGTACAAAGGAAAACAACCATCAACCTGGCAAAGCTGATCACGTTATCAAAAAAGTAAACATTTGTATTTTCAGGCATTTTGTATTCCGGACCTTTAAGACCTTCAGCAAGACGCTGTTCGACACACAGAGGCACGACACGAACAGCATGGCGGCTTGGCGTCACGAAGCTGATGAATTGTTCAATTCCAGTTTTAGATAATTTAGAGAGAGAGAGAGAGAGAGAGAGAGAGAGAGAGAGAGAGAGAGAGAGAGAATACAATATAATTAAAAAGAAAAAAAAAAAAACCCCAAATAATTAACATATGAAAATAATTATAAAATACCAAACCTCCTATTAAACAGAGTAGAACATTAAAAATCCTCTCAAATTAAAGAGGGCTTCAATCATGTAATAAATAATTATTATTATTAAAAAAAAAAAAAAAGAGGATAAACATCCATTCTTAATAATACACTTCGTATCACTATCTGAAGGCCGATCTCTGACCTTCCAGTGACGAGGATGGCGTGGAGCGGACGAAAAAAACAAAGGCGTGATGATGAAATAAAAACACTCAGAACTGGCAGAATCGACACAGTGAATACATTCAGGTTGCAGAGGAGAACCTTCTCCTCTGAAGAGGTACGTTTGGCACAATCAGTCGAGCGCACTTTCTGTTCGCCACCTCTCAGGTCTTTGATTATACTTGTAATCGAAGATGAGTTTGGACTCCGGGTCTCTCCAGATGTTCAGGACGCGATCCAGGTCAGAGGAAGCTTCTCGCTCACAAGGCACATACGCATTTTTCGTCATAGCATCACGTCCTTCCTTTCTACAGCTGCATCCGTACACCTTAATGTTCACTGGGTTTCCCAGCATCCTCGGGTTCTCGCTTCCACGCCGAGAAAATCAGATCCCTTTCGTCAAGTCTGTGATGACGCTAGCCTTCACAAGCTTCTGGAGAAACTCCTTCTCCTTGGAGATGTTGTGAGTCCATGACTGTCGGATAAACAGAGATTAAAAAAAAAAAAAAGTGTGTTCAGATTCCTTTAAAACGATATTTTCTCAATATCCTTATTAGTTAAATGATATATTAATGTACACATTTAGCCACAGAAGAGAGTTTAGCGTTGGGTGATATAACAACTGGATATTGATGCTAATCCTTGACAGAGGATGATGTTTCTTATTCTGCAAACACAGAAAACTACAGAATTGTAATTTTAAGAGGCCAATGTTTACATTTTACTTATCCTTCAAATAAGACAAGTAACGGCTGCTCATCAGAAATACTCTAAATTATAAAATCTCATGATCGCTGTAAGATACCGATAAAACAGCGAAGGCAAAACGGATCTGAACTCCTTACAAATGCGAAAGAAAAACAAGACATGGTGCAGATATGAGTAAACGTAAAACTAAATCATTGATTTTACAGTTTTAATTTGAACTTGATGTTCAAAATGCAACAAAATGGAAAATACATGTTAGCCATTAGCTGTGTACTTCCTCATCAGAGTCTTCCTCTCCGCTTTCTGTTTAAACCAGACATTTCCATCAATTCTGCGTGCTTATGGAACGCCACGTGAAAAGGGGGTTTGACATGATCAGGCTGTGGGTTTTCTAGTTTTTAAAGCCACGTTCAGGAAGTAAAAGGTTTAGACGTTTTAGAACAGTGTTTTATATTCAGTCACAGCTTTTGAAATGTCTTGGTGACGAGGACGACAGTGGGGCAGGAAAAAACAAAAAAAACCCAGGAAATCAGTATGATCAATGAGAAGAGTTACTATGACAACACCAGCGTAAACCGTCTTACACACGGGCATGGGACACAACTGTACGATGGTGTCTTAGGGCCATGGTAGGTAAAATAAAATAAAATAAAAAAAAATAAAATATGGAACTGAGAGAGGGTGTAATATTCTAAGAAAAAATAAACTCAGATGGTTTTGAAATGAAAGCCATAAGTTTAAATTAAATAAATTAATAAATAAATAAATAAATTAACCCCTCCATTTGGAGTTTAAAAAATAAAATAAAAATTTGCAAGGGAAAAACAAAACAAAACAAAAAACCCAAACAAACAAACAATTCTCTAAGACAATGACATGCTTCCTGGCTGCAGTGCATTCTGGGAAATATAGTTGAAAATCTTTTCACGCTTTTATTTTTTTTATATTACACAATCAAGGAGGAAAGACTGCATGTCCTATAACTCTTGGCTCAGCCGTGGCCTCGGTTTTGTGATGCTATTTTTCTAATTTTTTTTCCCCTCACAAATTTATGACTCTAGAGTCTCAGAGACTACGCAGGTTTTTTCTTGTAAATTTACAACTTTAATTTTGGAAATTCTGTGATTGTTCCTCTGAACATAACCCCCTTTCCCCAACTCTGTATTTCTTTTTCTTTTCTTTTTTTAACTACTACAATGGCCCTAATATGCCGTTGTACGATTGGGTGGTTATTGCAAAATGAGCTAAAATTATTTTTTTTAGAGAGCATGCCCGGACCTGGTGAAGATTGAGATCCGGCTCTTCTCAAGTCAAGTCAAGGCCTCTCCACACCAATCCCAACTGGGCCACAGACCACCCAAACATTCGCATGTCTGCCACAAAATGTTCTTCCACCAAATGTTTCAGCCAACTGTAGTGAAAGGAGTTCATGATTCTTGTTAAAAAGTGAGATCTCCGGCTGGGTCTGAGCTCCGGAAACCCACAGCGGTGAAGCCCAAGGCTTTGACACTCACAGCTGAAACCAGAACCTCAGAGTCCTGTTCAGGGCCCTGAAGCTGTGTGGGAAGGTCCTGGTTTCATAAGGAATCATGCTGATCGGTTGGTCTAGCCTCTCGTCTGGGTCCTTGGGCCCATTTAGAGTACTGTACCTACAGCAACGTGAGCAAATCCAAGAGCATGGTTTCAATCTTTGAACGGAATCAAATAGAATCAAATCAATGCAGACGTCCAAGTCTCCACAGGATCGTATAGCTTGGAGAGAAAACACCAAGAGGGTTGGAATGATCAGACTTTCTGATGCGTCTATAGATAGAGAAACGACTTCTCTTTTGCTCGAAGGAAGGGAGGGAGGGCTGCACACTGTCCAGGGGTAACTGCACTCGCAATGAGTCACTTGATAAACAAGATGTACTTAAACAGCACAGGATCCTAACAAATGTCACGAAAAATGCAAAGAAGGTTTCTGTTATTGTCAGGTTACTCACCCAGTGTTTGGTTAGACATGGTACAAAGTCAATTGTGGACCAAATCTGACTCAGAGCTTGCATAATATAACTATTGACCAATCTGGGCATTGAATTACACGGGCTAGTCTGGACAGGCAAAAGATGCTTTTTTGTCATTTTAAAAACGAGTAAGTACAGTATTAGTACGTCAGTTCAGTGATGTTCTTGACATCAGATGGGTGTTGGAGGAGGAAGTCAACACTGTCAGTGCATTCACCACCAAATTCGACACTTTACGAGTCCTATACAACCGAGCCAAATGGCGGAAAGGAATTTTATGGCAAGTACAAAAACACAGGGTATCTTAATCAGGGCTGGGCTTGGGGGGGAAAAAACAAACAAACAAACAAACACCGTAGCAAAAATGAGACAGGAAAAGAATCCGGTTGTAGTCAGCTAATTATACTGTTGCTCCACTCTTCCATTTATTGCACAGTTAAACAAGAGGAGGTCAGATAAAGGTCTGCACTTCAAAAACAAGTGTGACCCACCTGTTCAAATATTACATGGAAATTAAACTGACGTCGAGTGTTTCACTATTCACATCGCTGAAAGCTGGGAAGAAAAAAAAAAGTCATACCTCTTTGATGGCAGACATTTTGACTGCCTCATAGTAGTGCAAAGGTGCGTGAGGGGTGTTCATGTCATAGCCGAATCCAGCAACAGCAACCTCATCACAGTTATGCAGGGCCATTGTTATAGCAACAGTACCAAGTGTTGGGATATTCTGTGGAAACAAGTAGGATTTGAATTTTGGAGCCAACGACAGATCTATAGGAGTCTTTCCTGGATTTCCAGTAAATATGCTGATGATGCTCAGCGACGGTGCAAACTTAGCTCAAGTTGTTCAAAAGATTTGTTTGAAACGATTAAAAGCACTTGTTGGCTGTGTTGTGTGGCGAAAACTACCAGACTCTTTCACAAAAGCTAGAAGTCTGGCTGGTAAGACTAACAACCCACCAGGTTAGATTAAACCTGAACCCGTAGCTCTTGCACAAATCACTTGTCTAAGGTAGAAACTGGAGTACGGATCTATACAGGGTTTAGCAGTCACCACCAGATGCACTTAAAACTGCTTCCAGGTTCCTCATCAATATCATAAAACACTGTATAGATGCATACCAGCGTCTTTTAACATACCACACGGCTACGCTAACTGGTGCAGGAGAACATTAAGAGTTTTACAATCACTTTATAGTAATCATTACCGTTAAAATTATTGTAAAAGTGCGATATTTTTCCACATGATTACAGTCCTATTTAATCGATTTTGGTGGAAAGTGTAACTTTATCAGTGGCATCCTTAACAAATCTCATTAACTGATAAACTATACATTTATCTAAGGTTGAGGTTTTATTTCAGACCTCTGAACTCAAAACATTCTCCATTTCAAGCAAAAGAAGACGAGACTACCAAGGGGTGGGGCTTCCAGGGTTGTAAGTTAATATCAGAGTTTTTAAAATCCCTACACAACTATCAGTCATTCCAGATTCACATGTTAATTGACTCATTTACTGCTTTTTATTGGGTGGAAAAAAGAAGATTGGTGTTTTTGTGCATTTTTGAGTAATAACTCGCAGTAGCGTACTCCAAGTTCCTACACAAAATGCGTAAAGCTTGACAGGTTTGTAAACCATATCACGAGTTCGCAAAGCTAAGTGCTTGGTTTGGTGTTTGGTTTCTCCCCATCCCCTGAGTGCATATATGAGGGAACCTGGCTTTGTTCAAGCCAGCAATTGTTAACTCATCTTGAGCCGCCCCCCTGCCCATGATGCGCCAATTTTCAGAAGACAGGCAGACCTCCACTTCCTTGTCTCCCAGGGGTGGGTAACCATTCAAAATCATTAGCTTGCAACAGCCTGGGGTATGATTTACACAGGCCCACACATACACAATCAGGAATAAGATTTGGGCAGCATGCCCATCCCCAGCAGGTGAGTGTTAGGAAGACTCAGAGAGGGGGAAGGATGTATCTAAGTGTCCCGCCTTGATCAGTACCGTATGGGACAGCTTCCCTCCTACCCGCACACCCTGAGGGGCCCAGTGGGGCAGCTCCACATGCTCTGCACATGTTTCTGCAGTTCAAAGAGGGCGCTGATCTTCCTAAGGTGGGCAACGTCAATACGTTCCAATATTGCGTTTGCGCATTCCAGAAAGACCTGATGGCTGACAGTTTTATCAAGCATATCTTAGGGTTTCTCGAGAAACAAACCAGGACAGCCTTCATAAATGGAAGCTTGTATACATCTCCTTTCCTGAATTGGAGTGCCTTGTTCCCTTGAGTTCCTAGCTGGATAAATTTTTTTTATAACCCTTGTCTTTGAGACACGAGGGATGTAAAACACACTTCTTTTATGACTGCCCGGTTAGGCCGCTAGTCCTGGACCGCCCCTGAAGACTATGTACTATATCTGAGCAATGCACATGTTTACTTATTGTAAAGTCTTCAGAAACACAGCCAAAAAGAAGAGTAGAGGCAGAGATCACAACCAGATGACACAAAATAGCAGGCATTTCCTACATACCCATGGTGTGTCTGACTTGCAGAATGCCCCAAAATGCTAAAGGATAAGATGAAATATAACATCTCCACATCTGTTTTACCAAGATCATCTCATTTAAGTGGTTGGCCAATACCTAGATGAGCCTTTCAAATAAAATTAACTCAGTTTTATAATTTAGTTTTACCCTTAAGTACAAAATTCTTGAGCAACAAAGCATAAAATAAGCAGTGAATGACCTGGCCTGCTTTGGAGACCATTTGTGGGCTTTAGTTGTCCCTATCTGGAGGATTAGGCATGCTGTGTTTGACCTATAGTCACCTTTGAGGTAATTACAATCCATTTGAGGAAACATGCGCCCAGGGCTTCCTGTGACCCCCATTTCCATAAAATTGGCTTTAAGGGGCACACTGCCATTTTGGTTCAAAAAGTACAAATCCACCCAAATGGACCCTCAACAGTGCAGGAAGGTCAAGTTCTTCTCCAAAACTTGGGGTCAATATCTTTTAAAGTAAGGAATCAATATAATTTGAGAGGTTGCACATGAAGACCATGAACTGATTTTTTTTTTTTTTTAAACGAATAACTTGTGAAATCTTTCTGGAACTGACTTATGATTTTCTCTCGAGTTCTGGACTAAGATTTAAGAAAGATACCCATTACCTGCACATCAGATTTTGAGACCAGGTATTTAATAATCTTCACTATAATACAATTTCCAAACAATTTTGTTTTTGCTCTGCTTGAGATTACAATCAGATTGGCACTTACCCCTTTACCCATGAGGCCATTGTTCAGTGGCAGGCCAATGAACTGGAATGCAGCTTCTTGGATGAAGTATGGGTTGAGAATTCTCATCTCGGAGGGTTCCCTGGGCACATACTGGGCCACAGACTTCCAAAAGCCCTCTGAACCTTGCTGAAAAGCCAAAGACCAAAAGACACCATATTTAGACAGGTTTTTATTAAGACTGACGCAAGTGCTGAATACAAAATGAGCCAAATCAACACCTTTTTTCAAGACGGTCATTATTAAAATTAGAATTCTTTCATAAAGGGTTCAATACGTGAAATTTTCTTCCATAAACATGAGGAAACATGTCAAACATGCCATCACTGCATACCGTTAGTGCACAAGGACATGACCGGAGGCTGGTCGCGGGGACGGATTTCATTAAAAGTGAGGCAGCACATCCATGTTGGACAGGCCCACAGGAAATAGACGAATGAGATCCTGACCTCCACGGGTGTTCAAGGATCTGCAGCAGCCCCCAGGTTGATACCAATTACTCAGGAGTCTGGCCAAGTGGCGCAGCTGAGCAATTATTCAATCGGCAGCCTCACATTGAGATCATCAAGCATTAGTGCCGCTAACACCGGGCTCAGCAGAGCTGCAACAGGGATGGTGGCTGAGCGCCAGCTGGGTCATCCAATTTAATGGGAGTCACCTGTTCAAATAAGGAGACACTGCCTTTGATATTGTCAAATAATAGGAGCAGCCATTGAGCTCGGCAAATGGCTTTGAACAAAAAACACCGCCCCAGTGCAAGCCACAGCAAGAACATATCATTTCTCCTGTCAACAAAGGGGGTTTGGCTTACGAAGCAGCACAACACAAAGTCTGCGGAATGCTGCAAAATCAAACAGGTGCATGAGCATGTGCAGGGAAGGAAAAAAAAAAAAAAACACCTTGCATAATAAATGGCAAAGCCAGATCATGTTCAACACTACCTGGCCAGAAATACACAGCCATCAAGGCAAGTATGCAGGCGGTCGTTTTGGGTTACGCTTCTTCACTATCCAGGATCTTCCTAAACAACTGCGAGTCGGAAAAAGTATTCTGCACAAAGGTGATACGCAGGCCTCGTAATGGCATCTGAAATCTGACCCAAGAGGTGTTTGGTATAAAAAGTGAGAAATGGGTTGTCTGAAGATGGATAATGCAGGATGTCACAGATTGATTCCTTTACAATCACTCAGGCATGACGGCATTCCTCTGGGAGCTGCTTACATTCCTTCTTAAGGAATGGCCATGCAAACAGATCGGGAGTCTGCTGGGGAAGAGATGCTGCTTCTTCTAATACTGATATGTATTCGGTGTCACCGAAAGTGCACTGGTGGACCAATTATTTTTCTGACGTTCTGAGCATTCCTTACGTAAACCAATGTATTACTTCTTGTTTTTAACACAAGATGTTTCGAGCCACTTTAAGCCCTTTCAGACACGCAAGTACATGTGGACAACCAAATATATTTCTGATCCAACATGGCAACAAATCAGACTTTGTACAGATCCTAAAGAAAATGATTGATGTAGAAAGTAGCAATATATTGACATGGAGACGAAGTAACTGGATCTGTTGACTGTCCATGGAGCAATACTCCATTTGTCACGACTTCCTCCATGACAACTATTTTCATTCAGAGTCTGGTTCATGTTGCATCCCCAGCAGTGTTATACATGGCCATTCTAAACACAGTGCTGTTGTTCAGTCCTCTTCTAGTCCTGCATGGCTCGAGTCCAAACACACCTCTTACCAGCATTCCTTCGGGGAACCACAGCCAGCCAAATGACTGGAGAAAGGAGGAGAGCGAGAGACTCTGAATGATCACCTCTCCTCTCTAAACCACATTTGTTTTTCAGCAAAGGGTTTGCCAACAACCAGTTTTCTCCTCAAAATGAGGGTACCACTGTAACCAATCCATCCAATAAAGCAGCAGGTGATAGAAAGTTTGCCGTTTCGGCTCATACTCCAGTGAGCCCTTAACGAGCTTCCAGCATGGCCGTCAAGTGTTAAATCACCCCATAAAAAATCACAGGCCTCATCGCAAACCTTCCGCTCACTGAGAACAAGTCATCAGGGAAAGAGTTGATGCAAGTGCACATTTACACGGAGGAACAGGAGTGCTCAATTTCTAGCCAACACAATTTATGGAAAATAAGGAAAAGATCTGCTGGAAAAACCAGATCTCCTTTTAGCATTGGATTAAAAGGAGCTAACAAGCAGCAGAAAAAAATAGCCTCAATGAAGCTGTAGCTCATACCTGCCAAGAAGCCCATAAAATCATACAGTAAATATGACAGGTGGCGCCACCATTGACTACTTTTATGCACACCCACCTGGGGAAAATTGTATGCGAGTTTGATCGAAATCCGATCAATCCTGTAGGAGGAGTAGCGATTTTTGTAAATTGTGGATGGATGATGATGATCGCATAAGCTCATCCGGCCTGGCCTGTGGCTGGATGAGCTAAAAAAAATGGTTTGATAAAAGATGGATATAACATGCTGGAGAAGAAAAAGACCGGACAGCCTTGAACTGAGGTATGAAATGTGGGTTAAATATACGCTGCCTTTGACTTAACTCAGAAGTGGCAAGTCTGAATGCAGAATGATGACGTCAAACGCTGACCTAGGGGTGGAAGAGACCTTCACAACTTTCTGAATAGGAATTCCAGAGGTCAGAAATTCCGAGTTGTTGAATGCAGGTTGGGGCGGCACGGTGGTGTAGTGGTTAGCGCTGTCGCCTCACAGCAAGAAGGTTCTGGGTTTGAGCCCCGTGGCCGGCGAGGGCCTTT
>JAPFFA010000016.1:41186834-41196975 GCA_026153275.1 Sciades herzbergii
GCCACGGGGCTCGAACCCGGACCTTCTTGCTGTGAGGCGACAGCGCTAACCACTACACCACCGTGCCGCCACGTTATTCAGTTCAATAATATTGATCCAAAACGGTCGATTTTTTTCAACTAAGAAGAAAACTTCAAGTCTACTCCACAAGCGCTGCCATTTTGGAAATCACATGATGCATTGCTGCACGCTGACTGGTTGAAACATGAGTGATGGTGAACTTGTCTGCAAGAAACCACGCACCAATGTTTTGAATGTGAACTGTCTAAATGAGTCGCAAAAAACGGGACTAAAGGCTCACAGCAACACGCTGCGTCATGGTATAGAAGGACTGGAAATTAAACAAGTGGGACACAAAACAAAACAGCACGGTGTGTAAGGGTCACAAACACCGCTCGAGTTTTGGCCAATCAGCGCGTAAGAATGCAATCACATGATTTTCAGTCATGGCGGCAGCACCAGCGGAGATGATGAACTTTTCAGCTCGATTCAGAAAGTCAGCAGCAGGGGGCACGAATACGGATCTGAAGTTGCTGAAATGTTGACTCAGGAAACCTTTATTGTTTTGTGATCACACCGAGACGGACAGATTGTATGTGGAGTTCATGAATTACAGCTTTGGGGATTTTTCCGTGTCATAACTTGCAGGAAAAGACGACGAAGGAGGATTGTGTGCTGGAGCATGTAGTGACTGTGGTTAAAGGGGCCGGCTCGCCCTTCCCACAATCCTCTCTGCCTTGTTGTAGCGAGTCGCCATTTTCAGTGCTCACCATATTCCAAATCGATTCAGCGACATCCAACACCACAGATCTTAAACTGAAGATATTTTGTCAAAGTATCTGTATTTTAAATTCTTCCGACCGATCCGTTCAGCTTTCGTTCGGAAAGGGAATACAAGGCATAGTTTTGCTCAAAGCTTCCACGTATATCCGCTCCACAGAAAGCTAACAGAGTAACAGTCACGTGATTTCAAAACGCAGCGGGCCATATGTCAACAAAAACAACAAACTGGATTCTGGGAAGAGTGAGCCGGCCCCTTTAACGTCAGGAAAAAGAACGACAGCAGGACGGTGACGGAGTGACAGTTTACAGCTGCGATAACGGAAACAGGACAGCGGCGGCTTGACGGTTATGGTTCTGGGTTACTGATCAGAAAGCTGGCCACCACCAAACTGCCCCTGTCGGGCCCTTGAGCAAGGCCCTTAACCCTTTCAGCTCCAGGGAGCGCTGTATCACAGCAGACCCTGCACTCTTACCCTGACTTCCTAGCAAGCTGGGGTATGTGGGGGGGGGGGGGATTCCACTGTGCTGTAATGTTTATGCGACAAATAAAGGCTTCTTCTTCTTAACCCACAGCATACGCCACACATATTTTAATAAATTAAATTTGTAATTGTTTTGTGGTATATGAGGAATAATACCTGATGTTATGTAGACACGAGTGTTTTACTGGGAAATACACCGCTCGTGTTTTTCATCCGAGCTCCATCCGGGATATGGAGAACCAAAACCGGGACATAAATCTCTATCTGTGACTCATGAGGACATTGATGAGTGAATTATTCTGATAAATTTGGGGACTTTTTGCTTGTGAATGTGTCGATATAATAAAAAGAAAATCACATGTTGGCTTGAAGATATGAAGTTTATCTTCTCGTGTTGAAAAATACATCACTCACACATTCATTCATTCGTTTCAATCACTTGTGAAGATGTTCACCACTCAAAGATAAACTTCATATCTTTGTGAAACCGTGTAAGATCCTCTATACAGGATGTGCTTGTATTGGAAAATGATCAAATTAAAACAAATAAATGAAAATGTCAAAGGGTAACGACAGGAAATGAAGCGAAGGAGATGATAAACACGACTCTGGGCAACTGGCTAAAGAGGCGAGATAAAAGTGTGATTTTTTTTATTATATTAATTGTTTAAGGGCCAGAAAACGTGCCAGAGTGTAGAAGGAAAGAAAGACGCGGTCACTCTGGGCACTCGCCTCGTATCACCTGACAAAAACAGACGCTGTGAGACCTTGCCAAAACAAACTGTGATTAATTACCATGTGGCTTTTGGGACTCGGGCAAACCCACATTATAAATAACTGGGGTCCGAGAACGGTGCGTCCTCTCTCACACACACACACACACACACACACACACACACACACACACACAGCTCTGCTTGTCGTAAAGGGTTCCTGAACAGGAGGCCTGGGCACATTGTGCTCATTTCCTCACGCCTATCTCTCACCCAGGGCTGTATTTTTATAACCGCCTGCTCAAGTTCACCTGAGACATTTGATTTAAGACTCCAATGCAAACAATTTGGGAAAGCAGAGAAGGGGAGGTGTTGAAAATAAATTGGATTCCAGGAGCAGGCCAAGGATTTAACTTAACTAACTCTGCCTTTTCTGCTATACTTATCCCACTGGAGAGAGCGAGAAACAAAAAACACCTAAACGCGTGTGGCGTAGCTCCAGGGCTAACAAGCCGCACAGAATAATCTTATTTAAACAAGTAGCAGATTCGGTTATATCCTCATCAAAACACACAGACTTAACCCACATTACAGGAGGAGACCGATTCTACCGGTACGCTGGATAGATTCCTCATCGAGGGGGCAAATACTTTTGTTCATTGCTTAAAATGCAACTATTAAAGTAGAATACATAAATACTAAACCACACAGAACTTCAAACATAAAGACAGACAGACAGATGGATGGAGAGAAAAAGAGAGAAACAGATAGACAGACAAGAGACAGAAAGACACCAAAATAGAACCAGAAAAATTCAGACCAACAGAAACACAGACAGACGGCGGGACAGAGACAGAGGGACAGACAGACAGACAGACAGAGCGACAGACAGAAACACAGACAGACAGAGGGACAGACAGACAGAAACACAGACAGACAGAGAGGGACAGAGAGAGGGATAGACAGACAGAGCGATGGACAGAGGGACAGACAAACACAGACAGAGGGACAGACAGAGAGAGGGACAGACAGACACAGACAGACAGAAACACAGACAGAGAGGGACAGACAGAAAGGGACAGACAGACAGAGGGACAGAGACAGAGAGACAGACAGAAACACAGACAGACAGAGGGACAGACAGACAGAAACGGTGATTGTTATTAAGGCCCTGTTCACACTATAGCTTGCGATGGGTTTGCGAATACTTGGCGAAGAAAAATCATTAGTTCTCGTTAGCAAATGTTCTCGGAGCTTCACGAGTTGTTTTTTGGCGCGTCTCCGCCTCATGAGTGGCTAAAAACATCACAAAAAATTCAACACATGCATGAAATTTGCTGGCGATGTTTGTTTTCATCAGCAAACTAAGCAGTAAATATTCACAGATGGGTTTGGGAATACGTCCCGAAGCTCAGGGAATCTTTGCTGAGCCTCTTGAGATGTATTTGACTCTAATCCGTATCCCTGATGCTCGCGGGAGCCTCGGTGACACAGCGGCGAGATGTAGCCTGATCGGCAACGAGACTTGAAAAGTGCATTTACAGTTGGTGATCTTTCAGCAAGGTTCGTAATTGGTTGGGTGAACGGTTCATGAATATTCAGCAAATGTTTGGCGACGGTTAGGTGACGCGTTTGTGATTGTCGCTGGCTGGCTGGCGCTGTCGTCACGCATTGTTAGAATCTACTGAGTAAGGCATCGGCAATGTCAGGTCTCTTCAAAAGAACTGGGCCAAGTGTTCGCCTGCGGCATGACCACAACTTTTAGCTCGCCATGCATCGCCACCAAAACGCCTCATTTTCATCGAGAACCCATCGCAAAGCGTCGCGAGCTGTAGTGTGACCGTAGCCTTACACTGACCTTCACCTAATTCTCACTGAACAACTTATTAATAACACAAAATATTATTAACCACGTTTAAAAAACAAAAAACTTTCCTTCAAATCTGTCCAAAATGAAAATCCTGAATAGAATAAAGACCACGGGAACAGCACGGTCGGTGTCTGATATCGTGATAAACCTCAGATCCGATTATCAGATCCTGAATGTTTAAATTTTCCAATACATGACACGACATCAACAACGTAAAACATCGTTATGCACAGAGGCGCCGAGGTTTCTGCTCATAACGCCTGCAGCACTTTCGCCCCTGAGGGTAAACGTCTCTCCAACAACCCGGAGGTTCCACGCGTGTTAATTACAGACACGCTGAGAGCACCGGCGCTGTTCATTAACGTCTCGGCCATTAACCAACTCTGCGCTCGCTTTCAGAGACTCGAAGGAAATATTTCTCCACCTCACCTGCCAGCGGAGAGGTTTAGGATTTAACAGCAGCACAGGTCTCTTTTACTTTCACTCTGATTTTTTAATTCCTGAATAAGATTTTTTTTAAAAAATACTTTAATTTGACACAGAACAAAAAACGAGAAATCTTTATATTAAAGTTTTGGCGATTCGTTCTCTGTTGGTTATGTTCCAGATTAAATCATGCTTTTGAGAAGATGCACAACATTATTAAACGCTTCAGTGATTCAAGAAAGTACGACTGGGGCCATTGTCGGAAATAAATAAAGAAATAAATAGACAGACATGGGGAGGGGATAATATTCCCAGATTAAAGCAATACATTTATGAGGGGAAAAAAAAAAAAAAAAAGATATTCTCTGAGATCGTAGAGTCATAAATTTACCTGGAAAAAAAAAAAAAAATCAGATTTCTAAGATTAAAATCAGAAATTTATTTTAAAAAATTATGAGAAACAAACCTTGGAAAAACCCGGGGTTTTTTATTTCTTGTAAGTTTGTAACTTCTCACAAATTTATGACTTTAGAATCTCAAAGAAATGTCTCAAAAAAATTTTTCTCGTAAATTTACGGCTTTAATCTCGGAAATTCCGAGTTTTTTCTTGGAATATTACCCCCCTTCCCCCAGCTCTGCAATTATTTATTGAATCAAGCGATTAATTAATTTTTTTTTGCGCCTATCATGGCCCTGATACACTGTCATAAGAAAGAGATGGATGGTTTCAAATATAAAGATAAATAAGTCATTTCACTTCATATCGCTACCGTTTCCGCTAAAATTCACTTTAAAAAAAAAAAAAGATAATAAACAGTTGGTTAAAATGATGGGTACAAGTAACTAAAGAAATTAATAAAATATATTCTGTAAAAAAAAAAAAAAAAAAATCTGTAAACTCAGATGATCTGCATATATATTTCCCCCCAGACAGCAGCCTAAGAAAACAATACCATCTAAATAAAGCTAACAGAAGATTTTCTGTATTTTTAATTTCTTTATAAGTTATTTTGCAAAATCCTACCCCAATTGACTTTTCAGAAAGCTAGCTGATGACCACATAATCGAAATAAGCTTTTCAATAAAGCCTCTAAATTAGCATCATAACTTAATTAAAAGCAGAACTGTTCCTATTGCACGGAATAAAGAAAAGACTCCGCCCACTTTTCACTCAAAACTCCATCTAGCTCCACTGGAACTAATTGTTCAAAAGGGAACTCATCAAATAAAATAAAAATCCAAAACAAAACGAAACTCTTCCTAATCTGCCGCTGTGCTACAGTTAGAAAGATCTTTCACCAACTTTGAAATGATGTCACATGACCCTTACAGAGTTAATCTCCAAACAATTCCTCAGTGATGAGAGAAAAATGAACCTCTTGAGCAAAACAATCGCGTGTTGACTCGCACTGCAATGAGAAAAAGAAAAGGAAAAAAAAAAAGGGGGGGCTTCATGGTTACAATAGAGGTTTGCTGCTGGAAGACTGATCTAAAGATGAGGAACAAATGGAGATGGTGACATCATCGCGGATCATCAAGCGATCTGCAGATCAGATCAAGCCGAGGCTGTTGAGTCATTCCCGCCTCCACAGTCACTGACTGACAGACGGCTTTCAACGCGGAACGATGACAAGAGAAGCATTGTGGGATGAGAAATCCGAAGTGAAGCGGCGGCTCTTCTTGAAGGTCACGCACTGACTCCGGTTTAGGAGCAAAAGTCTTCTGAGGAGTGAAACAGAACGATGCTAAAGAGCAGGAAATCCCACGGAAAGAATCCCTGGATGGAAGAAAGGCTCAAAAATAAAACGCTATTTGGACAGGATTAGCTTTCTGGACTTTTCCTTCCTTCGGAAAGATGCATCGCAGAGATGGGCGGGTCTTCATGATGTATATATAAATCACATGATAAAAATGATACGCTTATGACACAAGCTTCATTTTAATGCAAACTAAACGTGCTGTGCTTGGTCTAGAGGGCGTGGCCTCACACAATGCACTTGATCTTGGGTAGGTCACATGACCTACCGTTACGTTTGTAGGCTGTAACTGTGTAGGATCTCAGTAACTTACCAAAACCGTCGCTTCTCCGATACGTCCTCGTTAAACACAACACGTGATAAATAACGGATTACAATACTCCGTAAAATTTAAAAAAAAAAAAAGAAAAGACATCACGCACATCTATGTATAAAACTAACCTTGTCTGAATAGGGCTACAGGAAATAATCTCATGTCAGGACTGTTATCGTGCCGTCACTATGAGTGCAAGAAATGAGAAAGAGAAAAAAAAAAAAAAAGCTCATAGAATGTTCTTTGTAAAGAAGGCTAGCATGCTAGCACCTAGCATGTGATTAGCTGCTGGGGGAACAGTCCCGCTCATCTGGAACCTGCTCTTCTATTTTAAAGATATACATGATGTACATCCTTAACATCTGGATGTGATGTGTGGCTTGGCAGATGTTCGATGTTGATGCTATGTTGGAGCGGTACAGTAGCGAAGCGTGGACAGTAAGCAGACATGACGTCCTGTCAACACAGGAAGTAAGTGTGCGAGCCAAGTGCCGGAGACACAAAAGTGTGTGTAAATCCAACATGCTGGTTTTAGATCATGTGATAAACTTTACATCTACATTTATTACTTACCTCATCAGTGATGGGATTTTTTTTTTTTGGAAAATGTTGGCAGTAAATGGTGTAAAGCAGCAGCTCTTACTTTGGGAAGATGGCAGTCATCTTGGCGGCGGCGTAGCCGGGTTTACAGGCTCCGGTGCTGAGGTTCCCGTACTGCTGCACCAAATCCACCGGGCTGCACACAAACAACAGCGGAGCATTTATACGAGTAAGAAACTGAGAATTGGGGAGAAAAGGAAAAAAAAAAAAAACCCACAAGCAAAAAAAATACATTTAAAAAAAATTATAATTTAGTAAATCATTTAACCTCAGGATCAAACTTTCAGCTATAAACATTCACTAATAAATAAATAAATAAATAAAAGCCAGTATGTAAAAAGTAGTAAAATATGCAATAAGTAAAAATACTAACTTAAAGATAAGTAAATAATCATCTATAAATAAAATAATTAAGCAAATAGATAACACAATTTACAAAGTAAAATACGCAGAATTAATTTTTTTTTAAAGTCCAAAAATGAATTTAAAAGTAAAAGAGAGTAAATTAATAAAATAAATAAAAATATTCTATAAAAAAAGATGGATGATTGTTTTTATTTATTTTCTTTTTTAAAAAGCACAATTTAAATTTAGATAATGCAATGACAATTAAAATAGGATTTAATTAAAAAAAAAATAAAATAAAAATCATGCCACTGACTTCACTTCCAACTTTATTCGTGTTTTTAATTTTCTTTCTTATTATAATTATTTCACTAACAGATTTCTACAAACTTTGCAAACTAGTTTTTTTAAAAAGAAAAAAAAAAAAAAAAAGTTTAAATTATATGAATAAAAAGTATAGTGAATATCAGTAATTATTATTAATGTACATCATTTAAACGAGGAACTCGCGTCACTCTTGCCTCGTTTATCGTTTACGGTGTCGAGCATCGTGTTGGGCTGTTACTGCCGACAAATTAGTTTCATAAAAATCATTTCAAAAACGATCTTTTTACTTCTTCCTGTTTCACTTCCTTCTCAGGCTGCTCAGATGCAGAATCACTCGGGGTATAAAGGAGGCGCTAATATTTAAGATAACGCTCACAGAATTGAAACATGAAGCGTGCATTACTGAGACTTTTGGTCTTTGGTGACTGAATGAATGTGGCTGGGTTTTTGTGTGCGTGTGTTTAAATTACTATCAAACCCTTCAGAGCTGATGATTTAAACTCTCAACTGTACGACATTCAGTGTCGCAGCTCCTGAGGGTTTAAAGACAGGTCTGGTCTGAAGAAGAAGAAAAAAAAGGAAGGATTCGGGACTGAGGAGAACGAAATTGAAATTCTTGTAAAAGTCATTAATAACCTGCGATACACAATGTGAGCAGTTTAAATAAACAGAGTGCAGGGAGGCGAGCGGGCAGCTGGTGAGGCTGAGCAGAGATCTAGCGCGCGTGTGTGTGTGAGTGAGTGTGTGTGAGAGAGAGAGAGAGAGAGAGAGAGAGAGAGAGAGAGAGAGAGAGATGGTCAGGAGCGTTGAGATGGAAGTGGGCGAGGATGGATACGCACTAGCTGGACCACCATGAGAAGAGTCAAGTCCATTAAAGCAGATCAAAGCTCACTCAAAGTTGAATGACGTATCAGTAACAAAAATGGAAACAGACACCAAACAGCCTCAAAACTTACAGTCTGTATAAAAAAAAAACAAAAAAAAAACAAATAAATGGCTTCGTTGTGGGACAGAAATGCTAATAAACTGTAAAATAAAAACCTAACAATAACCACAAGATGGCGTTGAGGTAGCTGGGTCGGAAGGACGGGCGCACTGTTGCAAATTTAGCAACTTTTTTTTTTTACACTTTCCTTAGCTACTAAAAACCTTAACAACAAACATGGCGACTTCTCGCAACTTTGCTATCCTCCATTCTTGTTGTTCAGCAACAACAAAAATCACTGATCTGAGAACACCACAATCTTAGCGACATTTCAGAGCCAATAGCGACTTCCGGTACACTTTTTCTAGCAGCATTATACATTAATAATATTAGACATATGCAAATTAGATACGGTTACGTATTGTGCGACGTCATCATGCTACATCGCAACAGAGCCAATAGCAACTCCTGGTGAGATTTTTTTCAGCAGCACTGGACGGGCGATATGACCAAAATATATCACGTCACGATATTTTTCTACGATACTTAATTTACAGATAAGGAGATGTCGTGTTAACACAAAAAACATTTGTACGACATCAAACAATAGTGATTAGCATTTGTATTATTAGTTAAAAGCTGAAACTGAAGATTTTAGTAGTGAAAAGGGCGGAAAATAAAAAGCTGTCAAGCATTTTAAAAAGTTAACGCGACAAAAAAAAAAAAAAAAAAAAAAGCACAAAATGTTAAGATCACACAGCCAAATCAGGTCGTTGTTGTCAAATAAAATAATATTGCTGAAAGTAATTTCGCAATAGGCATCGTACTTCACACGGAAAAGTGTATTGTGACATCACAATATTGATGTGATGTCATCAGTTCGCCCAGCCGTACACGCGAGTCTGGTTTCTATATACGGATGTAAACAAAATTTCCTCTGTATGTATGTTTTGTATTCAGTGCCAAGCTTAAATGTTGTGAAATTTTCTTTAAGAGTCTTCTTTTATTTAATTATATTTTTTGCGTGAATTTTTTTTAATGCCTACAAAGCTACATTTGTAGAACATTAAATAAATTAACATTATTTGGAATGTTGCATCATAAAACGTTAAAAATACATAACTAAAGCATCCATTGACATAAATTTATGTATTCTTGGCCCACTCTGAGAAATTACAGATTTGTTCATCCTGATGAAGTGGAGAGCACGACAGCATTGCGTTTCTCTCAAATGACAAATCGGAGACTTTAAACACAAGACACGATGAAAAGCGTGACGCGAGGTGCATACTGAAATCTAAACTCGTGTAAGGCTTTGCTTATTGTACAAGCGTGGGGTGTGGAAGGACACAGCAGCGCCGATAAGCACAAATGACACCTGCACAAGGTTAAACATAAACACACACCTACCACACACACTTACTATTGAACAGCGCAATATCTCACACAAGGGCGTTTTTTTAGAAAAATCATTACGATACACAGTGGTGCTTGAAAGTTTGTGAATCCTTTAGAATTTTCTATATATTTTTGCATAAATATGACCTAAAACATCATCAGATTTTCACACAAGTCCTAAAAGTAGATAAAGAGAACCCAG
>JAPFFA010000016.1:41204482-41215106 GCA_026153275.1 Sciades herzbergii
AAAAATTTCGGGGTCCACGCAGCCACCGCGTTATACAGAGATTCGCGTTATATCGAGCCGCGTTATAAAGAGGTTTCTGTGTATATTTATAAAACTCCATAAAATTATTCCCGCGGTTAATTTTACCGGCCTAACGAACACAACCTGCGCACCTAACTACACTAGGCTATTTATGCCAACTACATGAGTAAACAAACAAATACGCTAAATAAATAAATAAAATAAATAAATATGTCCAACTGCAAACACAAATTCTGCCCCAACATTTTTTTTTTTTTGCTGAAATTCCATATACAATACACAATTACTGCAAAGTTCAATAAAAACAATTGTTTAACAATTTTTTTTTTTTTTTTGCGTTTCAGCACATGCCTAGTTTTGGACCAGGGTGAGGCAAATTAGCCTGTACCTGAGTCTACTACCTGTCCCTCGGAGACGATGTCCACTGTTTCCGGCTCTGAAAGACAAAACCATCAGTTAGACCCAGCTGCCAGTTGCTGGAGCAGAGCATTATGGGTAATATAGAACTTGATCACCCTGAATCATACCAATCGCGTGAAAAGAAGTTCTGATGAACTCATTAGTGGCTCCATGCCGTTCTGGTCCTTTCGGCCCTGTATTAGTCATACACTGAATTAGGATTAATCAAATTTGAAAAGACAGAATGGAATCAGGATGTGTTAGGACGTGTTAGATGAACCCACCACCACCAAAAACACAAACCCAAAAGAACCCCCACCCCACCACCATCAGCCCCATTAGCACAGATGTTGAGGTGTTTCTACCTGCAGTCACTTTAGGTTTAGTGACCTTTAGAGAAACAGACGACTCCACATCTACATCTGGGAAACAAAAGGGGTCAAAAATCAGCAGAGTGACACAGTGAACTAAAACCACAGTGCTCATCAGGCAACAAAGATGAGCACAAAGAATTTTACAAAAAAAACACATTTAAAAGACACTCCAGAAGACGGAGTGGTGCTCAGTGCAGGAAGTTTAAGCAGCGACGACTGCAGGGACGCCACAGAAACCGGAGATACAGCTATCTACACCGCTAGTGACACGTTGTCCTGGAAACCGAAGCGGCGTTTGAAAATTCACAAAGAGTTTTTATTCTCGTATCGTTAAGGGTACCTTTAACGACTTTCACTAATTAATTTGCGTAACAATATAACGGTCAGGATCGATGTTTCGGTTTATAATTTAACAACTGAAATGAAATCAAACGCAACAATTATACATTAAAAAAAACAACAACAACTGATACGTAAAAAAGAACTTTTCTGAAACTGACATGCTAATCCTTTAAAAGGCTCGCAAGGAGATTTATCTATAACGGACACTTTTAAAATATTTCAGAAAGAACAGGAGGATTAACGCATCGACTGAAGGCGACTAAACCGAATTGAAGTGTAGCGTACTGTAGCGCAGCACATTCAGTGCCATCATCAAATATGGGAATTTCTCGAATGCTGTATGAATCAAAATCGTCATCCTGTATGAATTAGAATTTTATAACCAAAAAAAAAAAAACATTCTGACAAATACGACAAGTTGATATTTTAGCGTAGTCGAAGAACTGCCTACAGCAGGGGTGTGGGGTTTTTTTTAAAAAAAAAAATCAATCATTCTTATGTCACGTAAACTTTTGAATGAACAACAGGCAGCTAGTCAAGTTTCACTTCGGAATTAAACGTGTTGTATTCATTCTGAAGTTAAGAGCAATCCAACACGCTGCCTTGCGTTGCGTTTCACCGTGCTACACTGAAATGTAATCACTGGAGGCGGTGCTTTGTACTTCCACAACTCTGTTCGCGGTGATCGCTGATCTGAGGCGACGTTTGTGAGTGCTGCGTTTTAAAATTGTAGCGTTCTTGCTTGTGGAATTGTTCCTGGAAGCTACTTGTGAGATCGCTGTACGCCCTCTAGTGGAGGAATGATGAATTGCGTTTGAGTTTGAATTTTATCTTGCAACCCGACACGCTGGACTACGGCAAAGGTGCGAGCAAAATAGTTGTTTCTCGGTTGCTGTAGCCGTCCCTGTTCCTGCTTAAAATAAATGCATTTTGCAAAGTCAGAGATCTTCAGAAAGTTAATGCTGCAAAGCCACAGAGAGCTGCTGAGGCAGGCAAGCGATCACAGGCACATCCAGCCTGGTACCGGGCGTTCAGGATAACCACGTGGATCTGAGCAACAACGGGAAGCTGAGGAACCAGCGCAGAGCCCAGCCTCAGCGAGAACATCAGAGCAGAGACCCAGACATGGCTCGGGTTTGGATCCAGCTAACGGAGAACATTCAGTCAACAATCGGTCATAAAAACTTCGTAAACATTCTCAGAAAATGTATGGACCGGACTGTTCTCCAAACCAAACGTTCTTGAGTTGTAATGATGTTTTGTGAAGCTACAGTCGTTCGCTGGAGATGATCCAGATGCTCAGGAGGTCGGGATCGGATCACTGACTGAACCAGCTTTATGGTTAACAATAAAAAATTAATAATAATAATAATAAATAATCTATGATGTAAAATATGACATAAATGAATAACATGAACCCAAACAGGTCCTGGTTGACGAAGCAAATGACCAACAGATGACGGTGCGATCTCCTCGACGAGCTCTGCGTTTGATAAATAAATACAGAGAAGATGAAAGTGACATGTCTGAGCGCGATGATGACCCGCCGTCGACACGCTGAAATCTTTCAGACGCACGGCCTCGGCGCTCGTGCCAAACACACTGCTGCGTTCTTGCCCTCTCTTTTGTTATTCATCATCACAAAAAGGGTTGCGCTTCCTTCCCACTTACCCTTTCAAAGCCACTCGCTGCGATTCATCTTTACAATTCGAGCAAAAGGGCTTGCATAACAGGAGTTAGGTTCAAAGAAAACCCGTCCCAGGTCTGTGTAATTTTCCAAAATAAACTGAGAACAGCTGTTGAATAGTGCTGTTTATAATTAATCCGGCTGCATTTTTTTTTCCCCAAAAACTATTTTTTTTCCTCTTGCACAGAAGTTCAGGATGATAAAGACGGTCAACGAAAACACGAACCAAACTGCTGACGGGTGTGAAAAAGCAACATCCGTCAACCAAACCTGAGGCGTGCACGACAGCACGGTGCCGAGGTTTTCCTGAAACCCGGATCCACACGCAAGATTTTTATTTGTCCATCAACATCCAACACTTATTTACATCACTGTCAGTTATTTACACTTTAACTTTCCGAAGATGAGAAACAGTGGATTTTTCAGACCAATTAAAAAAAAAAACCCACACACGAGTTAAATATACTTTGTTTGGTGAAGTTTTAAGTAGAGCCACTAAACCGATCATCTTCTGTTTACGCGAGATAAAATAAACACACCTTAAATTACAAAATGTTTAGGTGTTGCTTCAAAAGGAAGACTTTCACATCCTTTACAAAAATCGCAGGTCGTTCAAAAGACACTCGTATAGAACATTAATAGTGTAAAGTACGGCGTATGGACACGTGTCGACCGCCAGTGCTGCTGGATCCTGGATTGTGATTGGTCAGAAGAGAAGCTGTCGATTAATTTTCTTTATTACATGGCAGGAGCTACTTCTGGTAAAACCGTGCGCTCTGATTGGTTCCTGGTCGGGCAGAATTTTCCCAGAATGCCTGTGGGTGGTTACGGACTTTCTTTCCAAGGTACTGGTTTTCAATGTTGCAAAAAACAAACAAAAAAAAGATGAATTGGAAATCAAAACGGAATCAAAAAATGAACAAAACAAGAGTCACCGAGTTATTCAAGAAATGAGCGAGGAAGAGCGTTCAGAAACCGCTCACAGAAATTCAGTTCTGAAACTACGTAACAAATAAGATGTGACTGAAAACAGCGTCACGCCTCGTTATAATGACCTCCATTTTAATCTTAGAAATAAAAGAAGCCGGATAATAAACTCCTTATTGACCTCGCTTGCTTGACCTTTACGGGAAAATCACACACCGAGGGCTTTTTGTACGGACCGAGCCGTACTGTCAAGACCTCAGTCTGATATTTTACCGTAAAGACCTCACGCTCAGTTAATAAGCAGTTCGTGATGCCTGTACTTGTTCTCATACATTATCGTTGCTATAGCAACAGCTCGTTCACGATGACTTATGATAGATGATCCACTTTGTAAATTGATTTAAAAAAAAAAAAAAAACCACCTGCTTAATCATTGTTTTATAAATCAATTAAGTGCTCATTTAATTGATGGAAGGAGTCTCCAGCGTCAGAGCTTTGGATCGACGAAGTTACACCTTTTGTGGTTTCTCAGTAACTAATAAATAAATAAATAAATAAATAAGCTTCAGGGTTTGTTTTTGTCTTTTTAACTTCAAGACAGAGAGGGAAAACGGACAAGGGAGGGAATGAGTGCTTATAGCTGAACGCAACTATAAACATAAAAAAATAAGGCACATCAGGTTTGTTTTGGTAACTTGCTGTGGCGCAAGAGGAATAAAACACCGAGGGATGTGCTGTTTCAGGAAAACAATCAACCTCCGAGTGGTAACAGTAACTCCTCTTCGTCACATCGGCCCCAAGTGCTTAAATACGAAGATTTGATGGATCGAATGTTTTTCTTACTTAACTGGCAGTAAAACGTAAATAAATAAATAAATAAAATAGTCATCCTCAACAACAACAAAAAAAGTGTTAAATTTTTAACTTGTAAAGAAACTAAAGCGGCATAGGAGAGACGTTCAAATAAATTCATTAAATTCCGCCTCTTTGGTTCATCATATTAAATCAGGAAATGAGGTCCAGGTTCCACACTTCAGTGATAAATTTAAAAACGGAGGACATTTTTGTGTCATTTTAATCAGCAGTTAAAGCTGCTGACTGCAGAGTCATCTGAAATCTTACCTTTTTTTAAATTTTTTTTATCATGCATGTCATTTCCCTCTGTCTCACAAGAACATGTGGACGAACGAGATGTGATCATTTTGATGTCCTGAGAGTCGCGTTTCTCCGTTTCGGGATCGTTTTCGTCCCTCGAGGTAAACAGCGCGGCCCGACGGAAACAGCCGAACGCGAGGGAGGAGCTTTAACTCATTAGCATAACTATGGAACTGCGTCACACCAAGATGGCGACGCCGCCGAGAAAACATCGTGACTCTGCATCGACTTCGGAGAGTTTTGAGTCTCAGGGATGGAATTTGTGGTTGACGTTCGGGAATAGATCCGTGAAACACAAAAAGGATGAATATTTATTTTCTCTTCTCATTTCTTTCTCTGTCAGATCAAAACATTAGGTGTGTAACTCCATACTCGCTACCGTGGAGTCGAGCCCATGCGTTCTAAGGCTGAGATAGCTAAGCGCTAGCTAGAATGATTTAGTTATCTGTCCTGAAAAACGACACGTCGTCTAACCTTGCTCTATCTTGCAGTTACACTCACTAGGCAGGCTTTCCTTTCCTTTTCTACTGGAGGGAGAGCCGAGTCCGCCATGTTCGCCCACGCCGACTTGTTTTGCTTAAAAGTAGCTCAAACACGCCCCACGGTGGTCACGTGATATCGTTGCTCAGTTGTTTCAGTGATCTCCGGAATCGTAAAACGCGGGACGCTTTTGATCTCGGCGACACATTGACACACAGGATACACGGTGTGTGTGTGTGCGCAGCAGCGCAACATCTTGAAACTCCAACAGCAACAGAAATAGAACATTTTACCCAGAATTCAACTTTGTAGTCAGGAACTTTAAACAGTGCACTACCGGGCGCTAATCGCTCGCTTCAGGAAGATAAACTCATTCATGTGGGGTTCCTTCTGTATTTATGGGAAACGTTTGGGACGAGGTGTGATCTACGCATCTTGGTTGGAGAAGTGGGGGGAAAAAAAAAAAAAGCGTAGATATAAATTTGTTACTTTTTTCCTCCAACCAAGACTTTAATCTCAGTGGAGCGGCGAGTGATGCTCATCAGTCTGGAATTATTCACTAGAAAACACGTATGAAACCTATAGATCATCCAGCCAAGTGGACACACACACACACACACACACACACACACACACACACACACTTTTTTGGAGAATTTGACCTTATACGGTCCTCTCCCGTCCTGAATTCTCCCAAACTGTGAATAAAGAGAGGATTTGTGTTGCTCTTCTGCTATATTCTGACAAGGAGATGTAAGTTCAGAAGAATGACATCATCAAACCACGCCAGCCAAACACACACAGTCACGGAGCGAACGGGGTGGAAAAAAAAAAAAAAAGCTCTGAAAAGGTTTTCACCTTTCCGTTCAGTCGTGCGGTAAAAACATTTAGAGCCATTATCTTCAGTTTTGTCATTTCTATTATTTTGTGCACTTTTTAAACATCTGCATAACTTCAGCTCCGATACGTTTTTGAAATTGTTATGAAGCTTCTCACCTTCCCAGAGAGAGAGAGAGAGAGAGAGAGAGAGAGAGCGCGCAGCTGGTTAGCATTCTATTTTTAGATTTGTATTAAACTCTCGAGTTAATTTCGGAGCGCACACTGTAACATTCCACAGTGCCGGGGTCTGTTCCAATCCCAAATCCCTTCCCTGTTCTCTCGCTCCCTCTGCTGGACAAATCTGAGGAATTCAGGAGTTTCTACAAACCGTCAGAAATCGTCTCGCAGCTTTCACACTCGTTAAAATCTGACATTAAGATATTAATAAGTTTCTGTTCCTGCTTACATCATTTATCTTAATATAGTTATCGTTATTATTAAAAATAAAAAATATTTAAAAAAATAAAATCTTTAAAATGTTATCCCAGGCCTCCGAACATTGTGTTTAATTTTATAAATTTATATTATAAATATTTTATACACAAATATTTTAAAAATTGCTTGTTTTAATACTTATGTCTCACTAATTAGAAAACTACAATAAATTAAAATTAAATTAACAAAAAGTAGGGCGAAAGCAGACAAAATGTTTAATCTGATCTGCAACTAGTACGTGCTTTTTTGTTTATATTGTATTTGCGTCCGACAAATTAAAGTTGATGTAATCACTCGCAAATAAATAAATAAACAGAATGAACGACTGAATGAATAAATAAATGGATGAAATGAAAGGCAGATATTAAATATTTTCTCTGGTCTGCAAATATTATACTTTATTTTTAATTAATTAACTAGCTAACTAACTAAAAAAGTATAAAAACAAATAAATAATCAAAAATGTAAATAAAAAAAAAATAGCCAAGACACAGCTAGGTGTGTAATTAAATAAGAAAGCAAATGAATAAACAAATTATTATTATTTTTTTTAAATGATTTACATTTAATCTGGCCTGAAAGTCTCTTTAAACTCCTTTTTATAATCTTGTATTCATTCTGTTCCGGATTAGAGAAACTCTTCCCCCTACAAAGTTAAAAACTAAAAGGACAGGACAAAAGGCAAGCATTAAAAGTTTAATAATAATAATGTTTGGAAATATTTCAGGCTGTTCATGTTTTCATCTCGTATTTCTTGACGTGATCCAGTACAGAACCTGTGGGATGATTTAATCTCCCGAAACAGAAACCGACAATGTATTTTTTTTTTAAATCTGAAATAAATAAAAATAATAAACCAGGACAGAACTGCAGCTCCAAGCGCCGTTAAAATCCCAAACGAGACGCTGATGAGGAAGTTTATTGGAGGAACCATGAAAAAAAAAAATTAAAAAATAAAACGACATTATTAAACGATGTGCCCCAGTTTACGCGGCGCTGTGTGGAGAACCGCCGAACGTCTCTGGAAGAAGTGCGACTGAGGTTAGCGAGAGGTGGGAAAGACGCTGTCACACAAACCCCAGTCAGGGAGAACAGCTTAATGACTGAACTAAACATGGCGCGCAACATCGTGACAGACTGACGGGCAGCCGGACGAGGACAGAGACTCAGAGGGCAGATAAAGCGAGACAGCGAGGACAGGAACGTCACTCACGTGATTTGTGTCCCCATATGTGGAAATTAAGCTTCCAGGAGGAGTAGTAGATGAAGACCAGGACCAGCATGGGGCACAGAGCAAACAGCAGCTTGTGTGTGGCCTTCATGATCCTCAGGCTTTCACATGGTACCATCTGCTGCTTCTCCTGCAGGGAGAAACACACACACACACACACACACACACACACACACACACACACACACACACAGAGATGTAATGCTGAAGGAATTCACCAATTTAAAAAAAATATATATACACACACACACACACACACACACACACACACACACACACACACCACATCTAATTATCCACCTGGTTGCTCCAAGTACACTCCAGCACATCCTCAAAATATATTTATTTAATAAAAAGGTTAAACACCAAATGAGCTACAACATTAAAACCACTGACAGGTGACACGAATAACTGATTTGATTCTCTCGTTCCAGCGGCACCTGTCGAAGGGTCGAGTTTATTCGGCAGCAAAAAAGAGAAAACGGTCAGTTCTTAAAGTTGACGTGTTGGAAGCAGGAAAAACAGGTGAGCGTAAGGATCTGAGCGACTTTGCCAAATTGTGATGGTGAGATGACTGGGTCTGAGCATCTCCAAACTGGCACACCTTGTGGGGGTGTTTCTGGTATGCTGTGGTTAGTACCGAACAAAAAAGTGGTCCTTGGGTCATGGGTACACAAGGCTCATTAGGAGCAAAAGCTAACCATCTGGTCCAGTTCCACAGAAGGAGCTACTGTAGAAAGGAGTTAGATCACACAGGGTATTGTAAGCTTGCTGTGTATGGAGATCGGTCAGAGAGCCCAGACTGACCCTCTGTCCACCGCTGAAAGACCTACAATGTGCACATGAGGATCAGAACTGGACGATGGAGCAGTGGAAGAAGGTGGCCTGGTCTGATGAATCATGTTTTGCTTTACATCATGTGGACCTGGTGAAGAGATGGCACCGGAAAGAAGGCAAACTGGTCGAGGTGGTGTGATGCTCTGGGAAATGTTCTCCTTGGGTTCATATGGATGTTACTTTGGCATGTACGACCTACCTGAACACTGTTGCAGACCAAATACACTCTTTCACGGCAACAGACTTCTCAAAAGACAGAGTCCTCTTTCAGCAGGATCACACTTCCTATAGACTGCAGGAACCGTTCGGGTTTGAGGAACGTCACAAGGTGTTGACCCGGCCTCCAAATTCCCTACACCTCAATCCAATCAGCGTCTGTGGGATGTGCTGGATAACCACGTCCAATCCATGGAAGCTCCACCTCACAACTCACTCACAGGACTTAAAGGATCTGCTGCTGATGTCTTGGTCCCAGATACCACAGCACACCTTCAGAGCTCCAGGCCTCGACACGTCAGAGCCGGTTTGGTGGCACAATAGAACATCGGTGGTTTAAATGTTACGGCTGTATTTGATTTATGCGAATAATAATTATATGAACGCGTTTGTTCTAATATTCCTGTAATCTCTCACTGAAACGGATGTCGTGGACGATGTAAACAGGAACACGATTTCTAATTCAGAATCAGAATCAGAATAACTTTATTTAGAAGGGCGAAGAGCGGTACATTAAAATAAGAACAAAAAAAAAATAGAATCACAAAGAAAATAAAAACACAAAAGTGGGTGGCAAAAAAAAAAAAGTATAACAAATAAATAAAATGAGGCGTAGATAAAATTAAAATGATAATGTGATTAAAGTGACAAGGTGATATTGTAATATTGCACATCAGGACATGTGATATTGCACTAGAGTATCGTACAGAAGACTTAAGTTATTGTAAGTGTCTTAGAGTTCAGGAGGAGAATAACACTGGGAACAAAGGTTGCTCTCGTCCTCTGGGTCTTACAGGCCGGACAGCGGAACCTGCGACCGGATGGCAGCTGCTCAAACGCTGGAAACAGAGCACGAGTCCTTGAGAATTCGCCGAGCCAGGCCGCTAGCCTGCTGCTCGTACACGGTGTTCAGGTGGCGAACAGGAAGTCCAATAATCTTAGAACACACCTTGACATTGTTATGCAGGCGGTTCCTATCCTGTACAGAAATGGAGTGATACCAGCCGCATATAAAGAAAGCTAAAACACTTTCAATGAATGTGTAATAGAATGTCAACAAGATGTTCTGACTGACAGAAAAAGAGTTCTTGTTTTTGTAAACAGAAACTGATGGCGCTCCCCAGAGGGCGACGTCGCGGAGCTCTCCGAGTCAAGTTACTTCTTTTTCTTTCTTACTTTTTTGTGCCGAGTTAAGACACACTCTGCTAATATTTTCTATGATCGGGCGACCTTGTTACAGCTGAGAGAGCGGAGTCATTTAGGACTTTTCGACCAGAGCGTGCTGGAATCCTACCCTGAGCTAACATGCTATGCTGACTCGACGCTAGGCCGGCCCCCGACAGGGAGCTCTCCAAAGAGTCAGAGGAGGGAAGGAGACACAGGAAGGCTCTGCAAAGTCATAAAGACTGCGGAGAGGATCACAGGGACAAAACTTCCTTCCATGGACTCTGTATGTGCAGCGCTGTTGGAAAAGAGCAGAGGGACCAGCTCACGCTCTGCTCAGACACAAACCCTGCACGTACAGCCTGAACACGGCTCTTCAACAGCCATATGCAATACGTGATATACAGGGTGTCCACAAAGTCTCTTTCCAATTTGAAATTTTTATTACAAAAACAGTTTATGAGATATTTAAACCAG
>JAPFFA010000016.1:41278092-41288310 GCA_026153275.1 Sciades herzbergii
AAATAAAAAGAATTGATTAATTATTTCAAAAGTTATTCAAGTTTAGGTGATGAACGCTTTTTTTGTGTCACCCTGTAGAAAATAAATCAACGTCATCAGGTTCAAGCAGGAGTTTTTCTTTTGAGTCTCATATGAGAACAGGTACAAGTAAAACCATCACCTAGTTTATCCTTACGTTAACTGTCTCATATACAGTATATATATGAGAGAGAGAGAGAGAGAGAGAGAGATGGGAGGGGATAATTAACCTCAGCTGATCTCTTGAAGTTGAACTGCATTCCTGAAGTGAATGACTCAGAGAAATTTCACAAAGAAGTAAAAATCCCACATGATTGAAGTGCCATATAATAAAATTAAGATATTCATGGGTTTGAGATATTTAAAGATCAAAGCAGGTTGCCAGATCTGGTCACATTTATCTACATCACCTTTTGTAGGAGATTCGTCTCGCCATTTAATTAGCACAGCTCACTTAAATGAGAGGCGAGTGAACGCTAACAGGAGTTTAGCAGACATTCTTTGGGGACTGAGCCAAATATTCTAGAGACAGCAGTGGGCTCAGATATCACTCATTAAATTTAAAAACCCACAACAACGAGAAATTCCTTCATCTCAAACATGACCAGAGCGAGCGAGCCTTTAACAATGAAAGAGAGAGACTTTGACTAACAATGCGAGAGAGCGAGAGAGAGACTTTGAATAACAACTTTATTGGTACACTGGCACAAATGATTTCATTTCACTGATGTATTTGGTTTTTAAAATACAACCCCAGAAACACACTAAAAACACTAACACTTTAAAACCAACTTCTCCTCGTGATGTAAAATGCATAGAACACCATCTTCACCCCCAAACCTCAGTTATTAATCATTTTAAAATGAGCAAGTTCAGTTCTGAGACGCGTTTCCGCCAGGCCTTTCCTCCTCACGAGTTGAAGGTCTGTTGATCCCACCCCTTTCATCTTATTTCTCCTCATCAACCAGATGCTATTTTTGGTCATGCAAAAAATGAAAATTCACCATACACTTTCTTTTCTGCCTCTCTAAAATCCTGACACGATTCTCCCAGTACCTCTAAAAGCCCACTAAGTCTATTGCACCTCAAGAAAAGATGGTTAATGGTTTCCTCTGGCTGACAGAAGGAAGAACCCTTAACTATAATGGAATCGATGTGCGACACGTGTCTGTTGGTGGCCACGGCCCCATGTACAATCAGTCACTGAAGATCTGCTGTGTGCTTCGCAGTGGGGGGCTTGTACAGGGACCTCCAGCGCCCTCGTGGGGAAGATCCCAACCCCAACAAACCTGACCACTTCGAGTCCTTCGTCCACTTCAGGAGTTTAAATACGAGACTCTGACACAAATTTGGTACAAAGTCTTTTTTGAATGTTCCTTCAAGATCCAAATGCTGTCGGGCTGTAAGAGAGAGTAGTGACCTTTCGCCCTCTTGATGATTCTCCACAGCAGGAGAAATCTTTATGGGGGGAAAAAGACTGTTGGTCATGACCACTCTGTGGCCCAGATTTGCTGTCCAGTTCAAGTGCTTCCCTCAATTTCCCAGGTAGTGGTGAGACAAGTTCCTCCAGGACTTTCTGTAAGAGTTGGCTAGACCTGCTTCACTCAGGTCAGCCACTGTCCTCCAAGAATCGCTGACTCCTGTAAAACGTACACATATAGCTTCAATATTCGAGCCTTTATCAAGGGGCTATAAAATAGTGGCTCTTTGTTAATGTTTAGATGTTGAGATCCATCTCTGTTCACCTTAAAAACCAAAGTCCATGCTCTTAAAACAGACTGATAAAAAGGGGTAGTCACAGACAGCTACATCTCACCTGGTTTTAATAAAAATAAATGTCCATCATACCCCATGTCCTCTACACACCTTAAAAGCACACTTTGTTCCAGTCCACATCAGGTCCTGTTGGTACAATAGCCACTATGCTCCCTGTATTTGAAAGGCCTTTATTCAGCCATGTAGGTCAATGAGACCTCGTCCTCCCTCCTGTGTTGGTAAGTCGAGAACAGAAGCCCTGGTCCAATGTTCCTCTGAGCAGAAGAAATCCACCAGTTTTCTCAGAACTTCTCCCACTAGAAAGATTAGTGGCTCCAGTGCCATAAACTTGTGCCTCAACATTGAAGCAATCAGGATGTTGGCAACCAGAACTCTCCCCCTATTGGACAGCTGGGGCAGGACCCGTGTCCACTGAGACAACTTGTCACATGCCTTTGCCACTGTTCCCTCCCAGTTCTTTTCCTGATGGCCCTTGGTGCCTAAATAGACTCCCAGGCATTTCATGTCTGCTTTGCCCCACTGCAAGCCACCTGGTAATCCTGGTGGAGCCCCCCCACCACCATTGCTGCATAACAAAACCCTCTGACGTATCCCAATTCACTTTTGCTGAGGAAGCTCTCTCCACACTCCCACACACCCAGCATGCACCAAGTGTTCCTGAGTCGAGTCTACCATCAGGAGAACACTGAACAGCAAATGGTGTGCATGGCAGGGTCGGAAGGAGAAAGCTTCTGCTCTCCAAAAAGAACTTTGCTGCTTGATCACAGTTTACTAAAAAGAAAGATCACATGGACAAGCCAGAAGGCTACTGCAAAAATGTGTTGTGGACGAATAAAAACCAAAACAGAACTTTTTGGTTTAATTGAGAAGCGTTATGTTTGGAGAAAGAAAAACACTGCATTTCAGCATCGGAACCTTCTCTCATCTGTGAAACATGGTGGTGGTAGTATCATGGTTTGGGTCCATCTTGCCATCATAGATGGAACAATGAATTGTGAATTGTTCCAGAGAATTCTAGAGAAAGATGTCAGGACATCTGTCCAAACTGAATCTCAAAAGAAAGTGGGTCATGCAGAGAGACAACAACCCGAAACACACACACAGCGTTCTACCAAAGATGGTTAAAGAAAAATAAAGTTAACGTTTTGGAATGGCCAAGTCAAAGTCCTGACCTTAATCCAGTAGAAATGTTGTGAGAGCAGGTCATGTGAGGAAACACACCGACATTCCAGAGCTGAAGCTGCTCTGTACAGAGGAACGGGATCAAACTCCCCCAAGCCCATGTTCAGGATCTGATCCACAGTTACAACAAACGTTTAGCTGCAGTTATTACTGCATAAAGTGGGTCACACCAGATACTGAAAGCAAATGATCAATTCTTTTCCTCAATAAATAAATGACCAAGTATAATATTTTTAGCTCATTTGTTTACTTGAGTTCTCTTTATCTACTTTTAGGAAAATCTGAGGCTTTTGGTTAAATTTATGTAGAAATACAGTAAATTCTAAAGGGTTCACAAACTTTCAAGCACAACTATATCAAAGCGACTGGCGGGTTTATTTTGTTGCATCTTGAACGTTATTGGCTGTTGTATAAATCAGCCAAGAACTTCAACATGCCATCAGTCCAACTTCCTGTTTCAAAAGGAAATGTATCAACACAAACAGCTCATAACTCTCAAGCCACCTTAATAGGAATTTTAATGAAAATGTGTTTAAGGAACAATTTCTCTTTTTAAATTGTTTAAGAAATTCCTCCTCTTGTTATAAATACAGTAGCTAGCTGGCGAGTTAAGTGCGAGTGGACGCAGTTAAAGAGTTTTTAACATACATTTATACAAAAATGAACATTCGCCGACTAAAACACTCCAAGGAAGAACTGTACTTTCAACCAACTTCAAGGAATCAGCGGAGAACTTCCTGGAGCTAACTCCTGACTACACTTTGAACTGTGGAACAAAGACGACTTCTCTTTCTACCCTGAAAGGCTGAAAATGACAAGATATTGAAAAGCAAAAGTACAGTTAGATCATTGTATTGTAGAGGAAGGACTTAAAACCCCCTGCAGGATCATCTGACCAGCACATGTGATCCTCTGAGCTGCTTATATTCTCCAATCTGCAGCAGCAGCGTGAAGACTATGACTGGGGGACAAAACCTAAAAACTTGAGCATTTAGTAGGAAGTGCAGTTCTGAAGAAAGTCTGAGGAGAGGAGTTTCAGTTCAGTAAAGAGACCGATACTGAGAGGAATGCCAAGAGTCATTTTATGTAGCGTGATGGCAGCGTGAGTCGCCTTGTCACGGTTTAATTTTGGAAGGAAAGCACCTAAAAACAGGAAGATCTTAAATCATCACGGAAGTGATTTACTCTGCACCGAGACTGGAAATGTTTGCTCTGAATCAGGCCATAAAAGCTAACTCGAAACGCATGCGTCTAAAAGTAATAAAGCTTCATTATATTATGCTGGGTTTAAAAAAAAAAAAAACAACCACCCATAAGACAACCAAACAAAAACTGAACATCCATTTTAGTTTTTAGTCTTATTTTACTGTATAAAACGTCTTTGAAAGTCATATTACTCTCTTCCATAATTGTGTACGAAACCTTTAAAACGTTTGTGCGTTTATTTGCACAGCGTTTGGTTTCCTGATTGTTGCATTCCCACTTTTTTTTTTTAAACTTGTATGTCAGTTTCTATTTTTATTCAGGCATCTTTTGTTGTTCTTTTTACCCCCAGACAATTTTAGGAGTTTGATACAGTACATCAGACCCTAAAAGACATGAAGACACGGAGGGGGAAAAGAGGCCGTCTGATTCCTGTAATAAAAGCCAAAAAAGGCTCAATTGTTTCCAATAGATATTTTTTTCATAACCAATCATCTAATCTTTTCTTCCCTGAGAAGGGCCTTGGCTAAGTAAAACTCCCACAAGACTGAAAAAGGCAAAACCTCTTCATATTTTTGGCCGAGACGGAGCATTTTTCTTTCATCACATCACACACAGGCTTCTACAGAAGCTGGCAGGAGTTTTTTTTTTTGAGGGGGAAAAAAAAAAAAAAGAAAAAGCTAACAAAGGCGTTCAGTTCCAATGCTGGCATTTCTGTCAGCTGACATGAAGCTTCAGGTGAAGTACAGAGGATAAAAGGCAAGGCTGAAAGCCAACAGCTGGCCAGATGCAGAGCTCCACAGCTGAACTGACCACACAAACAGGATTAAAGCTCTCTGTACTGTACTCCCTACTTTTCCTACTGAATGGTGCAGCAAAGCGAATCTGGTGAGGTGTGTAACCCAAACCATGGTGTGTGTGTGTGGTCACCTGGGCTCCACTCCAGTTTAAAGTAGGACACGGTGAGAGCTAAGAGTCATGTGAGCGCACAGCGTGGACACACACCATCAACCCGGGTCACCTTCACACACACAAACGCACCCGGAGTATGTGTGAAATGCAGCGTGTCTTTATGATCCCTGAATTGCTGTGTACGCCAAAGTATTCTAGTTTCTGCAGCTGACAGAAACTAAAACTCGGAAAAGAAATTTATTTTTTAAATTAAACATTAAATCCAAAAACTACAGACAAATAAAAAAATTACAAATACTGTATATAAAATTAAACTCCTTAAACCAAATAAAAATAACCTACTAAAAACAAAACCAATCTAAATACAGTGCTACAGTAAACTACCTGCTGCTAAAGAAACTGAAATTAAACAAAAAATCCAAAACCTTGAACTAAACTAAAACTCGAAACATTGTTCAACTAAAATAAAACCTGGTGATAAACTAAAATAATGAACAAAAAGTCAAAGTATTTTATTTAAAAAAAAAACAACTTAAACTTAAAAATACCTAGAATATAAACTGTTGCAAAACGAACTGAAAATCAAAAAAATATAGGAAAAAACCCCAAATATTTAAGCTAAACTAAAACTTCTTGTTAAACTAACAAAAAATATTTAATCCATAAATAAATAAATAAATAAAAAGAAACATTTCTAGCTGAACCAAAACCTGTTGCTAAATTAACTGAAATGAAAATCATATACAAAAAATATATATATAAATTATGTAAAATTTAAATGAAAACCAATTAAAAACTAGAAATTTTTTTAAAATATTTCTAAACTAACTGAAATAAACAGTAAAAACATCAAAAATGAGGATTAAACAAAAACTAGAAATACTGCTAAAGTAAACAGAAATCTGTTGCTAAACTGAAATATGAAATAATTTTTTTTAATTACTCAACTTATAGAAATGAAACACATAAAAACCCAAAACTACAACTAAACCCTTTTGCTAAACTAACTGAAACAAACATAGTATAGACTTAAAGAAAAAAAAAAAGATTTAATCCAAAACTACAAGCAAAATGAGGACTGCTAACATTACTAAACTGAACTAAATTAACCCTGAAATAAAAATAAATAAATAAATAAAAACCTAACATTTTACAATTCAAAACTACAAATTATGAAAATTCAAGTTTTGACACACATTTAGAGAAACAAAATTACGCACAGGTTTTATTGAAAGACTAAATATTATAACTGCTAAGTTTGAAAGCGTTTCATCATTTTGATAAAATCTCATCAGAAGTAGCACTCGACTGTGTTAATGACCTGTGAGCTGCGTCAGTGTTCATTTCGCTCACGTGTGTAAATTACAAGTTGAAAAAGAGAAAGAGAGGAGGAGGAGGAGGAGTGATGACGGGGAAACAACATGAAATCCAGAGACGTGATCGTGATTCAGAAGTAATTCAGCGTGAGGTTTATGGAAACTGTCAAACTCACCAGTATTAGTCAAGATGAGAAATAAATCGAAGTAGAAAGCATTTCAGAAACGCGAGTGCCCTGAACTCAAAATGGAAATCGATATAACGGTGGCATTTTCTTAAATTGAAAGTGTGCCTTGAAGGGAGTGAGGAGTTTTATGTTTATTTGATGAGATGAAGCGAGTTTCTTGAATGGATTATGTAACGTAGTAAACTGTTTTAACTCTGTATCAAGTTGAAATAGTCAATCACTGAACAACTCGTATAACTTTTTGAGTTGAAATACAGTTTATCTTCAAGTCGAGTTCACTCACGATTTTAAGGCAGCAGATGAACTTTCATTTCCATATTTAACGGAGTTGAAATCAATTTTACAGTGTAGAAGTTTTATCTCCATTGTGGGATAACATGCTGCTTTCTGACCAAGTCATATTTCCTCTGTTTATTTCAGACATTTAGCCCGCCTGCCAAGTCCTGTGTCACATCTGTCTGTCAAGGGAGACAAACAGAGAGAGAGAGAGAGAGAGAGAGAGAGAGAGAGAGAGGTATGAGACTTGGCAGAGACCGAGAGCAAGACACAGACAGACAGATATACTGGTGGACAGAGACAGTTAGGTAGTCAGTCAGACAGACAGACAGCCACGTAGACCGTCAGATACCATAGCTAGATAGGCTGATGGACAGACGGACAGATAGACTGGTGGAGAGATGGACATACAGAGAGATAGACAAGGGTGGGTTTCCCAAAAGCCTCTTAACACTAAGAGCATCTTAACTAGGAGAGTGTTCATTGTGATGCTCACTCGACCATTTAACGATGATCTCTGTGCTATGATGCTTTTGGGAAACTCACCCCAGACTGGGAGACACAGACAGACAGACAGACATGAGCTATAACACAACACCTACCAACAGTGATGAGTAAATGATGTTAAATATAACGTTGGGGTCGTTACCTCATCATTAAACAATCCTCAGACAGACAACCAGAGCAGAAATACATTATTACCACCATCATCACCCCACTCCTGTAGAAGAGGGCAGTTTTGTGTTAAGGAGGCAGACGTGATGTCGGAACACATTAAAGCTCACAGGCAAAGGTTTTAAATTTATGCACATTTGAAACTTTATATGTTAAAAAAAAAAACCCTCTAATTTTCTTCTGGTCCTAAGAAGTATTGTTAAGTAATAAAATAAGTTAGAATAAGTTTGCGCGGATTGCAGCAAATTTCTGTTCGGCAATTTTTGTGACCACTCGGCGCGTGACGTCATTCAAGACAAACAAACCGCTTGAGTTGAGTCCACTTCCGTTTACTTACATTGCCGTTCGGCTTGAGTGCAGACGTGCGTTCAGGAATTTCCAAAGAAAAACCCCCATGCCTTATTGCTGTGCAGTGAACTGTAACAACGGGACCGGTTCAGGAAGAAGTTTTGACCTTTTACCGAGAGAGGAGAAGAGGCGGAGAGAGTGGATTGTGTGTGTGAAGCGAGAGGGTTGGCAGCCGGGTAAATACGCCACTCTGTGTTCCCATCACTTTTTGAAGAATCCCCATCTGTTGGAGAGTTTAGGTGTTGGACAGAGAAAACTCAAACCTGGCACTGTTCTGACAAAACCATGCCTTATTGTTGTGCAGTGAACTGTAACAACGGGACCGGCTCACGAAGAAGTTTTTACCTTTTTCCGAGAGAGGAGAAGAGGCAGAGAGAGTGGATTGACTTTTTCTGGAAGGGGAGAAGAGGCAGAGCCAGAGGATTGGCTTTTTCTGAAAAAGGAGAAGAGGCGGAACGAGTGGGTTGACTTTTTCTGAAAGAGGAGACGAGGCGGAGAGAGTGGATTGTGCACATGAAACAAGCAGTCAAAGAAGAAACGGAGCAGCAACGCTCAAGCAAAAAGGAGAAGATTGGAGATAAACATTTTAATTTTGCTTGCAATTGACAAGTCAAGAATCCTGAGGGATCCTGTACAATCACTGTGGAAATGAGACAAAGGGATATTTCCTCGCTTAGAGTCGGCTATAAATAGTATAATGCCGCGGATGGCAGGCTAATGTGGCCTACCGGTGCACTGTCCAGTAACCGTTCCCTATATCCACTAGGGAGGGCGGCTTAATTATTCTTCAAAAGGGCTCTAATTTAGTATTACGCCGAAAGTAAAAAGTGTGCATAAGTGAGATGTAAACAAACCTTTGGAAATTGGGCAAAACAGTATACTTTAACCGTTTTATTCAATTTTAGGGTGCAAATTAGACACCAGGAAGATTTAATTCACTTTTTGGGTCGTTCTTCGAGACAATAAAGTTGATATTCTACATTCCACCTCTGACCCTTGCCTATGACCTTTAAGCTCCACAGCGCTAATTGTTCTTGCAGCCTGTGACCTGAATAACTGAAGCCGTGTCCCAATCTCACCTCCACCGGCCGAGTTAATTAGAAACAACGCTGCGATGCTAATGAACATGTCGCTCAAAACACGGAGAGACAACAACAACAACGACAACAACACACAAAACAGCATCCTGATCTCACTGACCCCGAACACTGAGTTTATAACATCAGCTCTTTCTTTCTTTCTTTCTTACTGTTTGTGTGTCTGTCTCAGTCCGTCGGTCGGTCTGTCTATCTGTCTGTCTGTCATTGCCATCGTTTCTTTCCCATGTATGTTCTCAGGAGTGTGTGGTTGTGTTTAGTTGGAATGAACACTCGTCAGTAATCCCCGCAGCGTGGTGTGGGGTTAGTCTGGCTGGGGGATGAGTTTAAACCCTTTCAGGAAGCTCCTCTGTAATTGTTTGCTGTTCTGTGACCTTTAACTGGAGCTGAAGGTGAAGTAAACCGTCCTGCTCTCGGCTCCTGAAACCGATTCGGCTCACGTTCGGATCAAGGTTGTGGCAGGAATCGGGGACGAGTCGCCGCGAGGCCACGCGTAAAGACACCGCTTATAGCGTACACCGTTAATCAGGGAACACGCGGAAAACTCAGTGTTAATGGTTTTGTGTGTGTGTGCGCGCGTGTGTGCGCGTGTGCGTGTGTGTGTGCGTGTGCGTGTGTGTGTGCGTGTGTGTGTAGGGATTTTTTTTCCCCACTGAGGTAGATAGGGTTGTTGGGGTCGAGAGCTTTATGGATCATTTTCTGAAAAAAAAAAGTACAAAAATCTTCGACTAAATTTTGAAAAAACAAAGGCAGGACAGAATCTTTCTTTCTTTCTTTCTCTTGCCTTTTTTCCATTTGAACGCTCTTCTAATATTTTTCTTTTTTATTCTTTGACCCTTTAATTTTTTCTTTCTTTTCTTGTTGTTTCATGAAACTTCTTTTGTTATTTTTCTTGCGTAAAATTAAACTCATGTTTGTAACGTTTAATATATCAATGTTTGTAAACATTTACATTTTTGCTGAAATTCTTGTATGCAGTGTGGCAATGTGGCGAGATGGTGCCGCGTGGCAATGTGGCGTGATGCTGCCGCTTGGTGATGCAGCGTGGCGATGTGGCGTGATGCTGCCGCTTGGTCATGCAGTGTGGCGATGTGGCGTGATGCTGCCACTTGGCGATGTGGCGTGGCGATGTGGCGTGATGCTGCCGCGTGGTGATGCGGTGTGGCGATGTGGCGTGATGCTGCCGCATGGTGATGCGGCGTGGCGATGTGGCGTGATGCTGCCGCG
>JAPFFA010000016.1:41394415-41411488 GCA_026153275.1 Sciades herzbergii
CCAACGTTGTCAAAAGACGCGCGCGCCCTCTTTCGAATGCTGATGTAATCAAGCTGGAAGTTTTGTTTGTTTTGATAACAATCAGGACAGTTTGAAAAAAGTAGGCGGTAATCATCATTTAAACTCGTTTTTGTGCAATATTTCGTTTGAAAAGCAGTTTTCAAAATGGCGGCACTGACACCTGGCTGACACTTCTTCACGTTTCAAAGTCTCGCGCAAGTCTAGCGAAGATCGCGTGGATAAGCAACGCCTGCCGTGGACCAAACGAACTAAATTGAACACGGCTAAAAACCGAATAGACCGATAAGTATAATATTTAATTGCAATTAGTTGTCAATACGAGTAATGATATAAGGTTACTCAAACCGAAAACATAAGTGAATAACACGTTCATTAAGAAATAAAACAAGTTTAAAAATGACTTCAGTTTCCCTTTAAGTAAGAAAAACAAACAAACAAAAAAAAAACAGAAAGTTGCTCAAGAAGATGGAAGAGGATTTTTCTGTGCTAATGGGATAACGTAATGGACAGTGCAGTGATGAAGACGTACAGTTTCTCCAAATGCATGCTAACCATGATGGAAACATTTCCCAGATGTTTCTCAATGGAGTAATGTTGTGGCTTGTGGATTCCTTCAAACCAGAGTCAATTTGCAGAAAGAGCGCTTAAAAGCCTCGGACGTTTAGCATTTGCCACCTAATTACCTTGATTAGAGAATCAGAGATGGAGTTTCCTATACAGGCTTTTAGTATTATACTATTTTTTTTTCTTTTCTTTGACGTCAGTCCATAAACGGATGCATTAGAAACACTCACTTGATTTGCAAAGTACTCTTGTAAGTCTAGGGTGAAAAAATTCACATAATTTTCCACTTTCCTTAATTTAATCAAGCAAAGCATGCCAGGCTCCGCCTCCCAAAGTTAGAAGTTGTTGGAAAGGAATGATTCTGAGTGACACTCTGACTTTCAGTATCCTTGCAACACAAGTACAAAATATTTTTCTTTAAAAAAGGTAAACCTTATAAAATATCAACCACTTAAAAACTTTACGCACCTTAAAAAGCCCTTGAGACTTGAAGTTCTCTGGAAGCTCCCAGGTCAGAAGGACGGACGTCTTCATTACCGTTTTGACACCAAAACTTGTTGCGAAAGCTAGTGGATTTAAAAAAAAAAAAAAGAAGACAAACGGAAAAATAAATTCACAAATTATCGGCAACTAGCTAAAATAGCTAATTATATTCAAATGTTCTTTTTCACTTGTATTTTTCCTGAAAAGAAGCTAGCTTTAACGCATCATTAGAACTACTTTGAAGTTACTTTAGGGAATTTACATCATTGATCAGCAACTTTCACGCACTTAAGAAAGAGTTGAAAATTTACTCCTGTACTGACTATAAAAAAAGTAATAAAAGAAGCAAAACAACTGCTATATTTATTTATATATAAGAAAACGAGATTGTCTAACATTAGCAGTAATACTGAAAGATGACGACATGGCTGAAAATGGTGCAAACAAACTAACTGGCATTTTATAATAATGCAAAAAAAAATTTAAATTAAAAAAAAAAAAGCTTGTATGCTTTAGCTACACACTTTGAAGTGATAAAAGAAAGATTAGTCCTACTAATGTTCGACAAGAAACATTGTGCGTGCATAAAACAGATTCCTGGACCGTCCTGCATGCACACATGGCTCAGATTAAATGTGTGAAGCTCAGGAGATTTACGGCGTTTTGTATTTGGTGAGATGAAAAAGCACCGGACTGGAGCCAAGTAAGATTTTGGGTTGATGAATATTAACCAGTCCTTTGTAGGGATTCTTATCGCGAGCACTAACCTGGTGATGTGGCCATGGTCCTGCTCTGGATGCTGGGGCTCAAGGGTCCACCCCCCTTGGTGTTGAAAGCCTGGATGCGGATGTCGTAGGTGGTGTCAGGTTGGAGGTCATGCAGCATCATGTGGGTGTCCGATGTACGATTGGTGCAATTCTGATGGCTGTTGATATCTCTATAAACAATGATGTAATGAGTGATCCGTCCATTCCGCTCTGCCGGGGCTGGGGGCGCCCATGTAAGCCGGGTGGTTGTAGTGGTCAGTCCCACTACGCTCAGGTTCTGCGGGAATCCGCTGGGAATTTCCTCCTGTGTGCTTATGTTCTTGACAAACTCTTCTCCGATGCCTGCGCGGTTCTTGGCACTCAAGTGGAAGCTGTAGGTGGCGCCCTTGAAGAGACCCGTCGCTGTGTAGTGGTCGTCCTTGCTCCCAAAATTATGCACCGTGAATTTTTCCTCATCTGCACGTTTGTAGCGTAGACGGTAACCAATCAGCTCGCCCGGCATGTCCTTCGGAGGCTGCCACTGGATGAGGGCGGTGTTGCCCACTGTGATACTAATGAGCATGGTGGGCTTACCCGGAACTGCAAGCAAGGAAACGGTGGAGAAGAAGAAGAAATACGACCGAAGAGAAGGCTTAATCCAAAATGTGGTCACGTTAAACATTAAAAGTAATGTGTTTAAAAAAAAAAATTATTCGGTTTCAATTCTCTTTACAAGGGCTACATGTTATTGCTAATGCTAAAACTTTCCCATTAGATGTTGCTTTAGCCAAAGCCAAGTCTTCCATGGTCTCTTAAATCTTAAAGGTTTCTAACTTTGGTCTTCACTTTGTGTTCCAGTGTTTGAGAAAGAGTACGTCTGACTTCATTTAAGCTCATTTTAATCCTGTTTAATACTTTATTGCGATCTGTCCTGAGGTCAAGATAAAATTACGACTTAAACGTCTGACGGTGGGTTCTCTGGGGAAAAGTGAAAAAGAAACACTGCTGAAGTGACGGTCATTAAGACTTAACTGGCTCACTACATGGACAAATTAAGGGATTAGGGTGTTTAACGAGCTAAGGCAGGTTTGAGTTCAAGGCCTCACATGTCTTCTGTTTGTTCCAGACTTCACCTTCCAAAGTGTTGAATTTGTGAAGTCAGACTTCACAGACTATCCTTATATCATTGCAGACTAATCACGGTATCAATATCCTGTCTGAACACTTTGCTACCAGCCACTTAACTTTGATAATTATTAGCAATATTAAATATATATTTAGCAGTTGAGAAACTGCTGCGTTCGTGTCTGGTTTTAATGACTGGTTCCGGCTCCAATTACAGCCTGACTGAGAGTCTGACGTCATTTAATACCACTTTAATACCACTCTTTGTTTAATTGCTAATCAAAGACCATTTGAATTCCATTCAGCAGCATGCCTCACTTCTTTCTTTTATGAGTACTTGGAAGCGTTTTAGTTTTTTGTGCCACAATTTTTTTTTTTCCTAGACACCCACCGTTTCAGAGACTGGACGCCTGACTTCATTTAAGGCCATTTTAATACCATTTACAGTTTTATTAGACTTTATTAGGATCTCCATTAGCTGTTGCATTGGGGGAAGTTAATCTTCCTGGAGCTCCCTGAAGAGTTTCAGACTCGGGTTTCGATTTAGAGGCCTACTGTTTCAGAGACAGCGAGTCTGACTTCATTTAAGGCCATTTTAATCACATTTAGCGCTTTATTGCTATCCTTCCTGGGGTCCATATATACAATTAAGACCTCAAATGCATCACAGAAGGCTCACTGGGGACTGTAAGGTGGAACAGGAGAGGAATTTACAAGAGGAACGTATTGAGAAGTTCAAGCAGATGGATTTGATTTCCTCTCGGACTCTCATTGGCTGTTTCTCATCCCTGATCGGTTCATCGGCGAGAAAATCAGACATGCTTGAAAATATCGGCGTATAAACCACTGTTCCGTTCCTGGAACACCCTAATCTCTAACATCCATTATGTTGCTTAGCAACCAAAGATTACGGCTGACAAATTATACCGTGTGGTGCAAAAATTGCATTCTCAGAACCTAACCTTCTCGTGGTCTCTATTGATTAAGGCCCCAGAGTTTAATCCTGGATGGCGTGATCGTTGGGAACCAGATGTTTTTTTTTGTTTGTTTGGTTATTTTAAACAGCTCGAGACGTCTAATTTCAGGCAGTTAACGCAGAAGCATCTGGTGAAGGTCTTGCACTTTAGCTCCACTCTGCCTGACTTCATTTAAGACCATTTTTATTCATATTCACAGCATGAATTACTGTTCTGAGTTTTTTTTTATGGCCTTTTCGGGAAAACTCGAGAGCCACGTTACTCTGTTTATGGCGAAGATTTTTTTCCAAGGCCTGCTGTTACAGACACTTCGTATAAGACGGCTTTAACACAGTTTAACAGCATGACTCATCGTTCTGAGACTTTAATTCTTCCAGCGTTCCAGACTTTGGCTTTTAGTCAGAGGTCTGCTGTTTCAAACACAAAGTTAAGATCATTTTTATTATATTATTCAGCTCTCGATTGTTTTATTGTGCAGAAAATGCCATCCTCGCATGTTTACGTCATAACATTTATCTAGGAAAAGATACGTCTTATCGCTGCCTCAATTACTAGGACTGGAAATCATATTTATATTATAGTTTTATTTATTTATAAAATAAAAACCCTCTGGTAGTTTCAGGTCAAAATATGATCTGTACATGTAAATTAAATATTTCAGGTTCATTAGAGACAGTTTTAATTTTTTGGGTCATAAAAAAAGAAAATACAACAACAAATACAAAATGTAATCAAATAAGACTTTTTTTTAAATTTAATGATTTATGCTTTGATTTTTTTGTGTGTGATTTTCAGTGATCTGGAAAATTATCAAATGTGACAAAAAGAAACAGGAACATGTTATTATTTTCTTAATTATTAGAAAATGTATATTTATTTATTTGTTTGTCTATTTATTTTTAATAAAAAGTACACAATTACATAAATAATTATGTAATTATTAGATTTTTTAAAAATAATATTTTATCTTTTATATATTTTATCCTGGTCAGGGATTATTGGTCCGCATTATTATTATTATTATCGTACCTGCTCCTGTGGTTTTGATGACCTTGGCTTTGCTCCGCGCTCCGTCTCCTCTGGTGGTGTACGCCGCAACCGTAACTGAGTATGATGTCTCCGAGATCAGGCCAGAGATTATGGCTTCCTGTTAAACAAAAAACGCTTGAACCCTGAAGAACCCGGCACCCCGACCCTCCGATACAAGGACATACATAGACACGCCCCCTTTTCAACACAAACCCGGGTTTAAAACCATCAGACTTTCTGAACCGGCCCGGTCGGCGCTGGACACTCGGCTCTGATGGCTCTAAAGGCTTCGAAAACACACACTTTCCACCACTGGAAGATCTTTTCTTTTTTTTCCAAACCACACAGAGAGCAACCAGAGGAACCGGACCATGTGTGGCAGAGTTCTGTCAGAGACGTTTTCTTTAAGAGGACGCAGAAAACTTTTCAAACGCTTTATGTTGTAGGATTTGTCTCTCTAACAGCGGATTCATTCTGGAAATTCACAGCATTCTGAATAATAACTTCAGTTATCATGAGTTAAAAAAAAAAAAAAGGAGGAGTCTCCAGTTAGACGGGTTAGTTAAAAGAAAGTCCTGTAGTAACTTAATGCTAGCAAAATAACCTTCTGCCATAACTTCGAGAAGGTTTTCACGCCCATTAGTCCCTCTGTGAATCTGATTGAGTCATTCTTCAGATTCATTTGCTATTTGATTTGTTTTTGTTCTTTTTGTTCTTAACACGCAATTAAAAAAAATAAAAAAAGGTAAAAGCCGCGTGACAGGCTGGAAATATGGCAACGGAGAAAAGTTAAACTACTAGCATTCACAAAAAATAAATAAATAAAAAGAACATGGACACAGCGCTAAATAAAGGATTACAATTAAAATTCGGCTATTTATTATTCAATAAATAAATGTGTATTATAGTCATATTATGATATTGAATTAAAAAAAAAAAAAAGGACCAGACTTAAAAAAGCTTCTTTAGTTACAGCAGCGGTTCAGTCGGACATTTTTAATCTTGTATCGTCTTTGTTTAACTATTTAACGCTTCCACAAAAAAATGTACAGGGAATAATCCGGAATGTAAATCAGTACAACGTGCTGATGACAAAGAAATAATCTGAAAACAAACAAAAACATTTCCAGAATATCCTGAGTAATTAAGCAGCTGTGCAGAGACAGGCGTGAAATCAACTTCAAATAATAAACATTAGTTTGTGGTCACTAACGTTTCATTTAAAACGTCATTCAATTTCTGAATTGACTCAAAACGTCCTCTTAAAAAAACCAAACAAACCCTCAAACTCGTCTTATTTTTCAACGATCAAACTCGTTCCACCTTCTCATGAGGGCGGAGTTTGATCGATGTGACCGAGTTAATTACAGAGCGACAGAACAATGACACACACGGTGGCTGGAATCGACCGAACGCTGGAACAAAAGCAGCTTGGCGGAGAACACACACATCACACACAAGCGGCAGCATGAACACAAACGCAAACACACACACACCAATGAATAATGAGAGATGGAGGTAAAGCACTGGGAACAGAACACACCTGGAGTCCTACTTTTTTGTTCCCCCATAATGTCTCTATACAGGCGTAATGAGAACTAAAGTAGAGAGCAGGGAACCGAAGAACCGTCGCTGCAGGATCAGTCCAAAGAATCGTTCAAGAGAATCGCTCAGATTTGTCGCTTTATAATCATTAAATTCAGACCTAATTTGCATAGAATTGAGAAAATCTCCACGTTCATCACGTAGAAAAAGACCTGTCGCTTTGTCGCTTGCTACGTTTAACTTTTAACAGTCACTTTATTGTATTCTTCTAAAATAATATTTATCAATAAGGATTTTCCAAGATACTGTGATTTAAAAAAAAAAAACATTTTTTACATTTATGTATGCCATGTCATGTTTTTTTTTTTGGTTTAGTGATTACAAAAGAACTCGCATGTGATTCATTTTTTTTTTAAGATTAATTTTTAAAATCTTTTTTCAAAGATTTGTCAGTTTTTAAAAGTACTTCAGTACTTATTATTTTTTTATTCACAATAAACAAATTATTTCATATTATTTATAACTTTTTTTTAATAATTAATTTTTAATTATTTTTTATTTAAACGCAACACTGCTGTAGAGCCGACAAACCTCCTCGTGTACATCATCACACATCATATCACGTATCCTATACAGAAATGACTTTGGGAGTCGTATGAGATTATACACTTTTATCAAATCGTTAGCTGCAATTACACGTCTTAATTACATCTATAGCTAATCTACATCGACCATGTAAAGAAAATTTAACATCAGAGAAGAGATGAAGGTGTGTTAATCACATTTGTGATGACTACTGCTCAGAAACGCAGCGATTTCATCACTGTTAAAGTTCTAAAACTCCATCACCGTGTAGCTGATGAGCCACAAATCAATCAGCGCGGCTCATGTAGCTAACAAGTAGCTAGCGGTTTAGCATTGTATAAACTGCAGGTGTAAATCATGTTGTTTTTGCTGATTGAAGAAGAAATTAATCAAATGAACAAATGTTTGAAATCAGAAAATCCTGCAGATTCACTGCCTGCCTGCGTGTGTGTGTGCGTGTGTGTGTGTGAGGGGTAAAATCAAGCTGGGTGCGTTCACTCAGCGGTGCATCGTACGGTCACACTTCATTAGTGCCCTCATTAGGCAGCTGACACCCTGCTTTCACAACATGGCTGACTGATGGAATAAATTAAGCGATGGAGGACGTCTGTCACATGACATCAGAATGGTGTCTACAATCAACGAATCGCTAAACCCAGCTGAACTTCGGGCTTTTGCTGTGAAACACTGAGAGTCTGAGGATTTTAACCCCAAGCACGAGAAGCTTTACGAGTTGCTTCTCTTTAAAGTTCTGACGTTTACTGATGCTCATGTTTCATCCGTTTTATCCACATTAGCATTAATGAAAATCTGCTTTGAAATCTGAGCGAGCTGGTGATGCGCGGTCTTCTCAGCTCCGCCCTATTTTCTCCTCAGCGCTAAGAGGATTTTTTTTTTTTGTCTAACCAGAGACGAGTCTGTCGTATTCTGACTCAGCTTGTATTACATAACCACTCTCTCTCTCACACAGACACACCATCTTTTCTGGACTCCAAGGTGGAATTTGTCCTCTAGCATCTGCACCATCCTGTAGTTGTCTATCACAAAGTGATATTTTAGTGAAACCTTTACACGCCTGTGCCTTTTTTTTTTTGCATTCCACAAAATTCCAGACTGCTCTAATAATTATTTAGTACAGCATTTACGGTAGGCGCTCTAGTCCAGTAATTACGGTAATGCTCCATCTGGGAAAAAACTGTTCTGTTTGAGGTTTACACACTGCTGTATAATGATGTGGTTTTTGGGTAAATTGTGTATACACTCACTTCAAATGCCACTTTAGGCATCACATTCATGCTGTTTGTAAGCACGTACACACACTCGAACCGTTGACCCCGCCCTAATGGAGAGGTGTGTTAGTTCCCAGTCAAAGGCAAAAAGAGGAAGCACATCACACACCACACAAACACACAAGAAAGCAAGAACACACAGTGTGTCCCGACGCCGCACACCCCGGATCACACTCAAGCTACTCACATATTCGGTGGTGTCCTCAATGTTCCACTGAGCGGAGAAATGACACAAACACACACACGGGAGGGAAGGAAGGAGGGAAAACGAGTGAATAAAGGACACTACTGATGGAAGGAAAAAAAGCATGGCTACTTTTCAACTGGTATGACTACTAATGAAAAGTAGAGGAGGAATAACATTAGATAAGACATTATCCTAAAACTGTGAATGTTAGAGAAAGAGGGAGGGAACGTTTACATTATACACACTCAGCGGCCATTTTATGACGTCTATGACACTCATATAGATCTTCCTGTAGGTGTAAACAGGACACTGTTCACTCCTGTAATCAGCCCAGGAGTCTTACTCACAAAAAAAAGTTCATTTAGTATTGTTTGCTTTTCCTTTTCTGTCCCTATAGAAGATTTATAAATCGCGCAATCCGGCATCACCCACAAAAGGACGGGTTCCATATTGAGTCTCAAAGTTTCTTCCTCCAAACTGCTTTGTGGTGATGGAAGCCTGTTAAAATTTCCCCAGTGAGAGAAAGTAAAAACGTCTTACTGACTTCCACAAAGCATGTTTTGATGATGCCAGACAAGTATTAATTTGATAATTAGATATCTGGTCAACCAAATCATTAGTCTAGGCAAGTTCCTTATGATTTGCCCACTCCTGTGACAGGTAGAGGGGTGCCAATACTTTTATGCACAGCAGCAACTTGGCTGCCGCAAGTAATTGTGCACCTAGGAAGTGGCGTATACGGTACAGATGTGTGATAACGTGTCCGCTGAGTGTGTACAGAGACAAGGGAAGACGGCATCATGAATATGAACATCATGAGGAACCATCATGACTTACCTGAGAAGACAATAACACAATAACAATCTGAGTGACCCACAATGTACGTTATGCTTAAACGGTAACACATACACACTCCTAATGACCAGCTGATATCAGTGTCATCATCTCTCCTGATTTCAGCCAATCAGAACATTCATATTAGTGAAGAATGTGGGGGAAAAAACCCCACACGGTTCTCAGTGGTGGCCTCAAAGGTTCCTCTTTATCCACTGCACTGTTTTGTTACCGTTTTATTCCACGATTTTATGAAACGTGGAAAAGTGTCTATGGTAAGACCTTTAAAGTCATTTTAAAGAAGGCAAAACAAACAATAATTTGAGAGGGCGTGGCCAGGTGGAAGTATGTGGAGAACCAAAGGGATGGAGCTAAGTGCATGAGGATAGATAGCTAGAGCAATAATGGGGTGGAGCTAAGAGTACGAGAGCGAGGTCTGGTGGATCACATGAAAAGAATTAAGGGGGTGGGGCCAGGAAAATGTCTCTGAAAAAGAAGAGAGGTTTGAGGGCGGGGTCTGGTGGATCATACCAAAGAGATAAAAGGACGAGGCTGTGTGGAGATCAGTAAGAGCTTTTGGGGGCAGGGCCAGGCAGAGAACATTAAAGAAGGGTGGAGCCAGGCGGATGGCTCTGAAGAGCTAAGGGGTGGGGCTACATGTATGGCTCTAGAGAGCTGACAGGACGGGGTAGTCCATACCCTGGTAGCAGAAACCTGAAGAGGTGGAGCCAAGGTGAATGGGTGTGGCTAATGCTGTTCCAGAGAAACAGATCAAGGATAGGTGAATGTCAAAAGAACTGAAGGGGATGGGGCCAGGGAAATTGTTCCAGAAAGCTAAAGGGGTGGGGTCTGAGAGGTCATATGGGGCTGGATAGATGGTGCCAAAGACCTGAGGGGGCGGGGTTAGTTGGATTGTTTCAGAGAGCTGAAGGGACAGGTGTACGAAACCTGACAGGTGGAGAGCACTGAAGAGGGGTGGAGTCAAGTAGATGGCTCTGGATTTGAGGAGGCGTGGCTAAAATAACTTCTACAAGTTACAGATAGAAACGTAGGAAATGTTCAGTACATCGTGGATTTATTAAATGGATTACTTCCTTTTAAAACACTAATCCAGGACTGACACACATCCTGAACACCTTCCTTCACACACACACTCTCTGAACTCTGAATTTCATACACACATTCCATTTACGCTCAGAAGCTACACACACTTTAAAAACTTTTTGTTCTGAGCTGAGGGAGAGTGAATCCTCCGTGGACCGAGAGCCCATTTTCTCAGTGCAAGCCCCTGCGGTGTTACCCCGAGCATGAAATCCCATTAACCCCTACACACTGTCGACCTGGTCTCTCTCACACACACACACCGCACTGAAGCAGAGCCGACACGCCTCATGGAAAGCAAAGTGCTCAACGTCGTTCACGCTCCGAAGCTAAGACGAAGTGATGCGAGCTACAAAAAGTCAGCGTAAGCTCACTTAATCCCTACACCCTATCTAGTGCACTATTTTGGTGGCTGTTCCAGTAACATCAGTCAGCAAAGTGGGAGGAAAAAAACCCCTTGGTGCACACATGAAATGCATTGCAAGAAGGGTATAAAATAACCATGATGGCCTATATAGTGAACAGGGATTGTGGTTTGGGACACGCCCACAATGCACTGATAATGGTGAGCCTACATAGTGAATAAAATGTCAATGGGACACGCCCACGGTGCACTAATGAAGATGAGTGTGGTTTGGGACACGCCCACAGTGCAGTGATGATGGTAAGACTATATAGTGAACAAGAAGGAATTAGGACACGCCCACTGTGGTCTGATGATAGTGAGATGCTTGTAATGTCAACGTACAGTAGACTACAGGGTATGTGGTTTGGGACACAACCACGGTGTGTGGATTTCAGGGATGAAAGGAAATGTGGGATGGACACACACACACACACCATTAACATATTAACAAAACAGGTGCTGAATAATACAGTGATGGTCGTGCCGCTCCATCAGAGATGTTAAGATGTTGAGGTGGCTGGATCTGCTGCATGTGTTCACTTGTCCACTAGATTAAATTTAGCACTGGAACCAGGGCACTGTGTGTGTGTGTGTGTGTGTGTGTGTGTGTGTGTGTGTGTGTGTGTGTGTAGGTTCTAGGTCTGGCCTTGTTCAGAAAGAAAGCACACTTAAAACGCCCACACAAACAAATAACTACTACAGGGGAGAAATATAATAAAAAAAACTTTAGTTAATATAAATATAATAAAAAACGTGTGATGTGCAGCTGCATTACAGTCAGAGCTGCTGTTCTCGAAAATGAATCGACACCTCGTCTTCTGACCAATCACAATCGAGCATTCAGCTGATATTCTGATCGAGAGGAACATTAATATGCCAGTGCAGATAAATTAAAGATGTCTCCGTTATCCCTGTGTGCGAGAATTTCCTGACATCTCAAAAACCCAGAGTCTGATCTCCTGCTTTAAAATATTCATGAAAATCCAAATCCCTCTTAAGGATTACTGTCTTCCCTCCTCCTCCTCGGCACACACTCGTTTCTTCAGGCTGTTGTCAAATGTCCTCATTTTAATGCAATATGAGTCGGGGGAACAACTCCAGCGTATACGGGAACAAGGCAGTGCATATGCATTAAAGCCTGTGGATAAAAAGGGTCCTCGAAAAGGCCACCAATGTTTTGCTTCAGTGAAAAAAAAACCCAAACACGTAGCAAGAAAAATGTAGACTCAAGGAGAAAAAAAATTGTGATAATATGGTGAGATTCTACACCGCCCCCTGTTGGTGAAATATAGTGAGTTATAAAATAATAACAATAACAATCTTTTTTTGGTCAATGTTCTTACCTGAGCTTCAGGCAGCGCTACATCCATGATGTTCGGATGCCCTCGTGGTTCTCCGTTCTCTAGTCGAGAGTAAATCACCTGATATCCTCGGATCTGACCGTGCTGTTTTCCAGAGAGCGGTGGTTTCCACGTCACGCGGATAGCCGTCGAGTTTATAGCTTCGACTTCCAACTTACGAGGAGGAGCTCCAGGCACTGTGAATAGAATATATGAATATATGTAGAGTATGTCAGAGGAAAAAAGAAAGAAAAGAAATGTAACATAAAGCTTAGCTTCTTATCTACCTTATCAGCTATCTTTTTTTATTAAAGAAAATAGATACATTCAAAAAATAATAATAAATGAATAAACAAATTAATAATAAAATACCCCAGAGGTTAACAGAGAAAAAGTAAAAAATGATGTAGGTTTTGAGATAGGCTTTAGGGGGCCAAGAAGTCAAAAAAGAAAAACTTCGCAAGTATCATGTAAGGAGTCAAAAAACAAAAACAAGCAAAAAAAAAAAAAATTTTGCAAAACAAAACTCAATATTGTCCATAAATTTTAAAGAATATATCTAATCAGTGCCAAGCATTAAAAAATAAAGAATATTTTGTAGCACAGGGTGGAAAAGGAAGGAAACAAGACAAGAAAAGGTCCCTTAGACGCACGAGGCACTAAAAATGAGAAATTTAGCACGTATCTGAGAAGCAAGGCACTAAAAAAAAGACAAAAATTAACATGCACCTCAAGGCACCAATACTAAAGAGAAATTTATGTTGCTCAGCATCAAAGTAGTGTATGTGTTTTAATGTTCCCTTAAGCACACAAACACACGCGCACACAAATCTCAGTTGTTAAGTTTCTCAAGAAAAAGGACATGCCTAGTTTCTTTTCCCCCGAAGCCCTTCTTCTTTTTGCGCTCTGCACTGGAAAGTCGTGAAATTTATTTATTTATTTAGTTTTTTGAAGTATAAACTCAAAATGAGAAGGCCACCGAATATGAAAACTTATACATTCATTCATTTATTTATTAATTAATAAATAAAAAAAACAATAATATTAAGCTAAGGTAATATATAAAAATAATCAGTGATAAAACTTGAAAGAAATTCAGAAACACTAGTGCGATATTTTGAGTGTGCGAGTTACAGATTCCTTGGCTGAGGTATCAACGATTTTAGACAAGCCATTAGCATGTTCCTAACTTTAATTTTTAGTAATTAACCCCGATCTGGTTAACGTGGGCGTCCACGCAACTATGCTATACGAGCTGTTTATGCTCGTTAAATTAATTCTTCAACATCTTTCCAAAAAAAGTGCATTCATGACAAATATTGTACTGTTCTATTTACGTGGTACCTTGAGGCAATTCTGAATTGTTTTGACTTTGGAGAATTTACCTGCTTTCTACAAGCTAAAAGTAATATGATGATCCAGCAAAACTTTCACAAGTTATATAAAGAAACTCATTTCAGCATTGCAAAGGGAAAGAAGGGAATTAAGGACAATGTGGGGAAATGTGTTGAAAACTTGTTAATTACAGTAAGGAAACTTCAAATGTGTTAATTATAGATGGTGCCCTTGTGGGATCCGGGAAACGGAGCGCTCTTATTCGTGACAGAAATGGAAAAAGTAAGTGAGAAAGAATTGATGAGGAATGGGTATCTTTCCAGAAAGGGTTCTGGACAGAGGGGTGACCTGACTTGCAGGCAAAAAAAAAAAAAGGGAGAAAAGGAAAGGAAGGAAAGGAAAGGGTGGCGTAGAAGAGTGGGATGTTCTGAAGCCAAAAGAGGAAGAGAATCAACAAGGGGTAGAACTGAACCGTAAAGGGAGAAACTGCCGATGAAAAAAGAGAGCTCTGTTTTCTGGTGGAGGAAAGGAGGGGCAGTAGAAAACCTCGGCCTTGCAGCACCATGCGAAAGAGTGCTTGGTTACGTGTGGGAGAAAAGCCTAGTGTGTCCAGGAGAGCGAAGCTAATCCTGTTATTTAGAGACAAAGCACATGTTGTCTGCTGAGGAGACGCGTATATCCCATCTTGGACAAAAAGGCTCTGCTCTCCTTGGACTGATCATCCTCACACTTCATCGCAAAAGGTAAAATGTGGAGGTAAAAGTCTCAATTCATAGCAATTTGGCAAAACAGGTCATGAAAATAGCACAAAGGACAACCAACTGACAAGAAGCAAAAGCCTCTCCTTTGCCTAGTGCTGTACCTGAGAAAATGCAAGAACTAAATTTTTGTCTGTGTTTCTTAGGGAGACATTATGGCAGATGCTATGGCACACCAACCCTCATTTACGGTTGGGTAACAACAACTCGACCCCCGAGTCCCACCTGTTCAAGGTTCTCAGTCAATCATAATCCTGAAGGACATATTCCATCCTTCAGAGAAAGGAATGGAAATATAACATCTAGAATATGTAAGGAATTGCACTGCATGACCAATTTTACCAACATACCAATCCCTGCTTGTGTCTGGTTCCAATGGGCCTTAGAAGCAAGTGGTATATCTGATAAATTGATGTGGGATTTGACATCATCGGTTAGTCAAACTTTGGCAGTAATTATTCCTGCAAGAACCGTGTTTACAGTAACATAAATCAAGACATGCTTGTTGCATTAGCCACATTACGCTTTCCTACTGTGAAAAAGTCTATAACATGATATACCAAGAGTCCACCACTTTCTACAAAGAGCACTCGTTCTCTAATCTTGGAATACACCTTGATTTACCTCAAAGCTGACCCCTGAGTAATCCACTCTCCGGATGTTCATTAACCATGTGTCATTTGTTTTTAAATTTGCCATGTCTTCTGTAACAGCATGCAAAGTAATGTAATGTCTTAGAGTGACAAAATTATGCTTCTCAAAATCCCCATAATTTTCCAATTGCATATCAATAGCAACCTGTGCTTTGAAACATGATGAGGATAATCTCTCAGTTTATTGACTGACCACATAATCAATATCAAGCTCAAGATCTGCCGGACAAGGAGCTCCCATGGTTCGTCGTACAGGGGTCGTCAATTCAGGACAAGATATTCAACAAGCTCCTGACATTGTTCAGGGTGTGATGATAGTTTTTGAAGTTTCTCAAGGCTTTGTTGTTTATGCCAATTGATTTTTAATACTGCTTTGCAAAATAGCCTACATCAAGCATGGTTCCTCAAGGTTCTGAGAAACTCCTCTTGTGAAAATAAGAGTCCTAAAACAACCCAAAGTGAGTATAAAGACAAGCATATAAAATAAACTTTAAAACAAATTTATAAGAATCGAAAAAGCATTGGCTTGCCTCTCTAAAAATTAATCTTCATTCATGGTTCTACTTGTGGTTAAAGAAAATATTAGCAGAGAGACATGGCAAAAACCAGAGAAGACATTAGTGTGGTTAAAGGTTGGCAAGAGCAAAGACAAGAAGAAGAGTAGAAAGGATGAAAAAAACGGGACTTCTCCTGACAGGACAGTGAGCACCCAAGAGTTAAGATGAAAAAGGACAGGAACAGGAAGTGGGGTTCAGATTCCAGCAGGAATTTTGGCATCTTTTAGCCAAGACTTTAAAGACGTACCATCCTCGTTGGTTCGGATGCGTACTGGCGTGCTCTCAGGCCCGGGCCCCACATCAGTGTGAGCCCTCACCCGCACCACATACTCCGTCCACTTTCCCAAACCCTCTAGTACAACACTGGTGGCGTCCGCTCCAATATCCGTCACTTCGTGCCGCTCGGTGTCCTCGCCGTTCACTGCCTGGTAGCTCACGGTGTATCGAACGATAGCGCCGTGCCTGCTGGCAGCAGGAGGCGGCACCCAACTCACCTTAATGCTGGTGGAGCTCAGACTGAGCACCTGAATGTCCTGAGGTGGAGCTGAGGGTGCTGGCAAGGCAATGGATTGGGTGTCAAGCAAAATTAAAACAAACTCAGGTCAAATTAGGAAGAAGGTCAACAATTTTGGACTGGGAGGCTAGCCAGATTTTTATTGGTTAGGATTCGGCTCTACCGAGCCAAAGGTTTTGGGTTCAAATCTCCAGACGTTTGAATACACACACATTTTATATACTGTATATGCATGCATGAGGCATTGTGTCAATTATTCAAGGTCATGAATATTCTTTGGTCCAGTTCCAACGCTCAACAATTTTGATGTTTCTCAGTATGACAGATCCCATGAAAGTTTGTTTAGGAACCAAAGCTAAATGTGACTGTAGTTGTACGATATATTTTCTGGGTAATTTACCAGCAGATCTGAGGTAAATGTTGAGATTTCAGGTTGTTTTATCTGGTTTCCATGGTCACTGTGCGCTTCCACTGTCTGTATATAAGACGTGAGTTTGTTAAATCGTTATCTTTATTAATCCCTAGCTTATTCTCAGTGTACGAGTTTCTCAGTTGCCTAGCAACAGCATTCTCATGACTTTAACCACTTGAACAACAAGTGGAATTGACTATAAAAGTGTAAATGTAAGCATTTATTTTCAATCTAATTCTTATTTCTTTGCTGACAGATGGGATCGGCGTTTGCGTACGCGCTTGCCGTCCCGCTAAGTGAGTCGTCTTCGTTTCTGATGTCAAATTACAAACCTAATCTGATTTCATGCCTAGGGCACAAAGCCTCCGTTTTAATTTTGTTTTTGTTGCATCTTCTTCAAGCCTAGTTTCACAGAATTTGAATATTCAGATGTTTTTAATGAGTACAAATGGAGCTTATTGAGAAAGAGGGCTGCAGTGTAAAGGACAGCATGGTGAGGCTGATTTCATGAGACAATGATCTGTCAATTGTGGGCCTGATTTTCTGTGTGTGTGTGTGTGTGTGTGTGTGTGTGTGTGTGTGTGTGTGTGTGTGTGTGTGTGTGTGTGTGTG
>JAPFFA010000016.1:41480085-41491512 GCA_026153275.1 Sciades herzbergii
CTCGCCGGCCACGGGGCTCGAACCCGGACCTTCTTGCTGTGAGGCGACAGTGCTAACCACTACACCACCGTGCCACCCCTGTTTAAAATGATTTAAAAAAAAAAAAAAAAACCCACACTAGTAGTTTGGCGTTTTTCAATAATAAATGATTCATAATTGTTGCACTGATTCGCTTCATTCGTGGTTACTTTCTGAACCGATGTATCGATTTAAATTGTCGTATGGTTTCACCCCTACACCAGACTGCAAAGATTTGATATTAGTTCCTTATACTGTAACATCACCTGTATATCCACACACACACTGACGAGCCTCAAATGACGTGATCTAGTGCACATTTTTTGTTACAGCAAGTTTTATTTAATAAAACAATTAACAGATATTTCTCATCACACTCGCACACCATTTCTTAAAAAAGTTTAACCAAAAGTGTTACTAGTGTATATTGGGGGGGGAGTAAAATAAAAGTCGAATTGAACTCATGTCGTCTGTATGATGCGTCTGTAGAAGTGGAAAATAAACCCAGCGCTTGATAGTCGACCCAAACGGCATGGCATCGTTACGGAGACATACGGCCGTGCCCTTCTGCTTTTATGTATCTGCTAATAAAAGATCGCAGCAGCCGCAGCAAAGGGAACAAAATCAATAGCTAGTTAACATAACGTAGTACCTATATGAAGAGCGGTGTGGTGGTGACTAGCAGGCAGACGACGGGTGTTAAATCATCGGCGTCGCTGGTACAGTGGCGTGACCTTGCTGTAGGACATCGGGTTTGCTGGAGAAGCGAACGCCGCCTGTGTGAGTCTATTCTTTCAAATCCGGAGTGTAACAACTCAAATCCCCCTGACCCTCTGGACTGCTGGCCAGGCTGACATTTAAATGACATTTATGCGTTCGTTCCCCAGGAAGCAGGCATCATCGGCACAGCGGCTCCTCATAAAAGTGGCTTTTATCTGTTTCACCATCCACACCATGCCTCCACAGCTTCAGCATGATTCTCCCAGCATGCCTTTCACTCCACATGGCTGTACACACCCCCCAACATGCTGCTTTGTATTTAAACCTAATTAGCAACCCTCAAAGATCCAGGCTCATTAAGCTCTTTAAGGAACATCCTTCAAATTAACATATGGATGGAGAACCCATTGAAAAGACAGATGAACGGATCAGAGAAGAAAGAGCTCTTTAAAGGAGCTCATCAACAAGCGATGATGGAAACACATCCTCACCAAACGGTGCTAATCTGTTCTGTGGTGACCTCTGACCTCGTCCAGTCTGGAGTTTGTGCGAACTTTTCAGCACCGGCACCAAGAAAAAGCACAATTTGATTAAATAAGGATAATCCAGTGCGGTCACTTTCAACACACAAAAGGTGACGTCTTTTTACAGCCGTTCAGAAAAGATGCATCATGTAACGATAAATCGTGATACAAATTTATGACAGTTAGAATCGATTAAATTAAAAATGAGTGGTGGTTATTATCAGGCTGAATAATCTCTTAGTTTTTCTGAGCTGCAATTGTGTCGATTCGACAGCAGAGGGAGCAATAATGAATAGTGGGAATGCACGTGACTTCACCGTAGGTGGAAGTAATGCAGCTCTAATGCCAAGAAAACACACAAAAAAACAGATGTAAAATGGGAAAGTGCTGCTGTGTGATTCTGGACAAAAATTTTTTACAAGAAATCTGAGCTCTCTCTCTTTTACAGACTGATGAAAGATAAAGAGAAGAGAAGCAAATGGAGGGAGAACAAATGTTTATAAAAGTTTATTAAGAAAAGGACAATTTGTTAACTTTTTTTTAAATAAAAGGAATATTTTAGTCAATAGGCTATTATATTTTACTCCAGTCTTTACAAATATGAGTAAATAATTACTGTTGGTTATTAAGAAACTTAAACACTTTTTTAATTAAACAAGCAATGTTTAAGTTGATAAAGAACAGGAAAATAAAATGTATTTCTGGTAATAAAATTTTCTTCATTTATTTTTCTTGTCGTGGGAAAACAGAATCATGACCCCAGTATCGTGAATCGAACTGTTACATGCCGAGATGCTAACGTCTACAAATAAAATGTTTCATCTAGGAAGAGATTTAAACTTGATGTTTTTAAGTGATGTGATTGTTACTAACATTCATGCTATGTTTACAGTAACAACAACAACAACAACAACAACAACAACAACAACGACTCCAGCAATTCAGCTAACCAGACTTCAAAATGTTTCCTTGTAGAAAAAAAAACAATTGTACAAGAGAAATGAAAGCGAAAGGTAGCCTGGCAGATATCTGGCAACTGATGAAATTCAATATCATCTATAATTTATCATCATGATAAGGAAATTAAACAAAAAACTTCGGAATCTATGACGATGCAAAAACAACATAATTTTGCATGGGCTGGTGTAACAGGAGTTCTGGGAAAAAACAAAACAAAGCATCCGCTCCTACAGCGCAATCACCCAAAGCATCGTACACCAATGGTAAACAAGCTAGCTATTTTTGTTTTAGGTTTTTTTTAGTGAAAATACGTAGAGATACGTGTGCGCGTGTGTACAGTGAGCAGAGTACACTCAGCAGTTATTGAAATTGTGGTACTGTTGATGAATAAACCACAAACACTCTTAGACTCCGTGACATCAGAAACATACCAAATGAGTACATCAGGTTACGTTAATTACTTGTTAAGCAAGCTACCAAGTTTTACATTTTATCCGTTTGTAGTTACATTTAATGCAGTGGAATGTCCATGAAACAAGTTGGTTCTTTTTCTCGCTTACTTTATAGCTCTATATAAAGCATTTTTATTTCCAGTGAACTGATCCGGTGGTCATGGTACGCCCGACGTCCCAAACGTGAAATCACAAAACACTGAACTGATCCAACCAGGCAACTTCTATATTGATTTTCTTCCTCCTGACTTGAGGGCTTCGATGTTATAGTCCAGCGTGACTCGTAGTCTGTTAAAAGTTTTGTTCAGCATAACGATATCAAGTCCACGCCTCAACAGCACACAGTCACCAGGATGCCAGGGTGTATTCCTCCCTTTTTAACAGGATAATTTGTCACAAGAGCCGAAATAATGAGGTAATAGCAGTATTCCCTGATGATTCTCCCTCTCTCTGGCTCTTTGATCTGATATCAAGTCAAGGTTGGAAACCAAAGATGATGATTCATGTCTTTGAAAAGCCCACCACGGGCACCAGTTTAAAGGCTAAAGTAACGCTAAACCTCCCACTGCACGGGTCATATGATACTCCTCACCTCGATTAGCAGGAAGCACGCTTTTTTACTTCATCAGACTCGTCAAAGATGCATGAGCAAACATCGACCTAATGCTTTCAGTAAGTGATTTTCTGCTCGGTGGACGGCTGTGTGAGGGCTGTGTTCACGCCCATCAGCGAGAGGATTCGCACGGTATTTACTCTTGATTTGTGTCAGCGCTGTCGATGGTGATCAGGCATGCCTGAGGATACGGTCATCGTCTCGGGTGTAAAACAGGAATATGGAATCTGTTGTAGGGTTGGTTCATGCTCCTTCAGATTTGTCCACAGTTACAAGACAGATGTCATGGTGTAATTTGGTAAAAGTAGTAAAATATTATAAGGTTTGCTCAAATCATGGATGATTTACACTCTTCGCACTGTTGAGTTCAAAATCTATAACCTGGCTTTCCAGGAATGTAAACTACACCATCAACCCAGTTGATAAAATCCTTCAGAAAAACATCTCCCACAATGATTTATCTCGCTCTTTCATCAGTCGAGCAGAAATCCTGGAGGTTATGACTGTAATGCTCTTCGCAGTGGGCACAGTGGAAATGCGTAATTGCATTCCGGGTTTATGTTCTGCACTGTTCTGTTAAATAATTCACCCAACCTGGAAAGCAACATGCTTGACAACTGCCTTTCTTGGAGATCACCAAGAGAGAAACGTTTCGACTTTTTGTTTCATCAGCCTGTTTATGCTCACATAATGGACCTGAGATAATGCGAAAAAAATTTTAAATCAAGAAAAGAGCCATTAATGTTCCCACAGTAGTAGCATGACACTTTTTCCGCCAGGATTTTAACACAAATATTAAACGGGATCCATTTAACAAGCTGATAATGGGCCACAGAATTGAGAAAAATATTGTTATTGAGCTGATTAGGCAAGATAATGTGATGTTAATTGGAAGCAAAAGCCTTGGAAATGGGGCAGAATTACATTAATGGAAGCGTTGGGCTGAAAGGATGGTGGCCAATAGCATCAGATCATCAGACACATTTCCGCTAAGTGCATCAGGGACGGGGTAAAATAAATAAATAAATAAATAAATAAATAAAACCGTGTAATCTATTATTAATGAAAATGAATGGGCATCTCTCTGGTTTGGGTATTGATCCCACACACTCTACTTGGATTGACTCGAGTGATTTTTTTTCCACAAAACTCAGGTCTCACTTGGGTACTTTCCTTTTGCTAGTTTCCGGAAAGCTGATCTAGTGTCCTTAATTTAAAAGAGGAACTTTTTTTTTGTGAATCTGTGCATGTTCATGTTCAGCATATATGCCAAGGATTATAAACATCTCTAGGACATGAATGCCGACGCATGTTAGACCACCTGTTCTTGCACCTGTGGCTTTGGCGAGTTTAAAAGCAGCTCATCAGCCTGCCGAACCATCTGGGAGGTCAGGATGTGGCTTGTCTCTTTTCTCCACTGACCCCTGACCCCATCAAAGCTCCTTGGAGCATGAAGTAACCCTAGACCTTAAAAGCTCAGGCTGTCAATGCACAAACAAGGCAGTCTAATGGAACCGTACCAAAGGGAACCCACCACCACTCCCAGCAACATCTCTCGCATCATTACTCCTTATTTGCAAGATTGCATCTTCCGGACTTACCGTTCAGGTCTCAATTTCCAGAAGTTACACTTACACGTTTGTGTCCTTTGTTTTATAATGCTAATGATGGTTTACATCGCAGAACATTCACACAGTCATTGTTTTCACACTACATTTTGTATACTCGTATGAAGTTGAAGTTGTCCAGCAGATACTGCCTTTGGTATTCCGTCGTTAGTACGTAGGGTCTATTTATTTACACTCGCGTCTAAAATCCCGTGCACTTTCTGCAGTTCTTTACACATTTCACCGAAGCTGTAGAGTTGGATGTTCATGTCCTGCACAGTTATCCAGATGTGCGCTACGGTAGCTCATTTGTGGTCCTGCTTGTCTACTGTATTTCACCGTAATCCCACGGGCTTGACATTTCATCACAACCTCGATGACTAGACGAATGCGGGATAAAAACGGAACTGACTTGACATTTCATATGGGAGCTCTGACAGAGATATCCGTGTGCACTTTTTTCTTCTGTAATCTCCCCACACAGAAAGGCATGATGGGAGAACGGTGTCCTGAAGAATCTGCAAGAATATCGAGACCTGGCGAAGGAGCTTGGTGCACTCGGATGAATCAAAGCTTCAAACAAACCAGTTACAAATATTGTAGATTGGACCAACGGCTCCTCAGGTTCTCATAGCAGTGTTTAAGTCATGAGGGTTCGTCATTGACAAACCTTCATTTCTGTAGTAAAATTTCAGTAACCACTGAGGGACTTTAATGCACTTGGTTCACAGTAGGGATGCACCAATCTAGGAATTCAGAAACGATGCAGATATCTGATGTTTGTCAAGTTGCAATCATCAAGGTATCTTTTTATAACTTTTAATGATGTAAAGTTTTCTACTGTAAAATTCATCTTTGTAGATCATAAACGTTTATTTATTTTCACCTCTGCCAACTGTGTTGGAGGGGGCTATGTTTTCACCTCTGTTTGTTTGCTTGTTCCCAACGTAACTCAAGAAGTAGTGAACAGATTTAACAAAATTTGGAGGAAAGGTGGGCCATGAGCTAAAGAACAATTGATTAGACTTTGATGCAAATCTGAACATGTAGCTGGACCGAGGTATGAACTCTACAGAGTGCCTTTCGAGGTAAATCAGTTGTTTAGGAAACCTATACATCATAAAAATGTGTTGAAATATTATTTTTCTTCTTCTTTCGGCTGCTCCCGTTAGGGGTCGCCACAGCAGATCTGTTCCACATATTTTATTTGGCATAGGTTTTAAACCGGATGCCCTTCCTGATGCAATCCTCCCCAATCTATCCAGGTTTGGGACCAGCACTAAGAATGCACTGACTTGTGATGTCACTTCCTCTGGTCAGAAACTTCAGAAAGGCAGTGAGGTGTGTTCTGTTTCTTCTTTCATTAATTTGAACAAAATGTTGAGGATTTTACACCAACAGTAGTTTAATTATTCGTCAACTCTGTTATTGTGATATTAGAGTGACTCTCTCACTCATTTTTTTTTTTTTAAAAACAACGAGACCTGGTCATCACTATCCCCCGCCACGAGCATTTTATGAAGACCTCGTAACACTTACGACCTTATAAGCTCATTGCTTTAATACTGACTTATGATGTCGTAAGTGCTATGACACCTTCATAAAAACGCTACGCAGCTTTTTTCAGTAGTATGAGCACACAACGTTTCATTGATGCAGCTGATGTAATTTCTGAGAAAACTTGTCCAGATTGAAACAGATGGACGGACGGACTCCATTCCTTTATCCCCCTGAGCACTTGGTGGCAGGGATAATAATACGATTAAAATCCATAGAAGTTCTGCTTTTGTACATGCCGTGTGGTAGCTAGTTTGAGGTTAGCATGTGGAGTGAAGACACAAAATGGCAGGAAGTCAATTCTGTTAATGGATTACTCAGTTTAACAATAACAGAGTTAACGATGACTAACAGAGTCAACATTTGAAATGTATCCGTTATTACAGAATGGGCCATACACACACACACACACACACACACACACACACACACACACACCCCGAGCTTCATTCAACATGCCTTTCATACTCTCAGCAAAAATATTAATGATGGCAGTTTATGGACCTTATAGTTATTGAAAGCTGTCGAGAACAGTTTGAGACGAGTTGGATGAATATTCTCCGGTAAAATCTCAATTACTGTTCCGTTTGACCCCCGAGGCATTTTTCTGTCCTCTTATATTTATTCATTTTATTCACGTACTGTACTCATACATCACGGAGACTTTTCAAATCAATACGTAAATGCTCCACCATCTTCTCTTCACCCTTATCTACATTAGCCTGAATTGTAAAGTGCATAAATAATAAATTCAGATCCTTGTTCTAAAAGAAAATCATTTATTATTATTTTTTAAAACTAACTCAAAAGGCCTCCAAAAAGATGGAGAGTTGAAAAGTGCGGCCCAGCTAAACGTTAAAGAGGCGTGAAATCAGCAGATTGGAAGTATTTGCTGAAGTTAAGTGAGAGTGATCAGTGCAGACCTCAGGCATGGTGGAGGTCACTTACCCCAGGCGTGGCATTACCCAGTGTCACGGCGACGGCATAAACATGAGTGAGTGAGCTTTATTGGTCATGACCTGCACATAATGTGGACTAGCCTGACATTTTCCTCAGAGGACTCATCGAGTCAATAGAGTGTGCCGCCGAAATACACAATTTCACTCCAGGCCACGGGCGAGATCCGACCAAACGACACTGCGGATAAAATGGTGTGAACTCGTGGCATCTCAGACTTTTTTTTTCTTCAACTACATTTTCCAGATAATGAGTCACTCCTGGAGGACATGCTTCAAAATTCTGGGTGCCCCCCCCACACGCAGGGGATGTTTATCCATCATGTTTTTCTTCTATTGGAAGTGTATATCCCATTAGTGAGGAATAAATCACTTCAGGATGCGCTGGTAGAGAAAACTAATCAGCACCTTCTGGCCAATCAGAACCCTGAGCTCACTCGGGTGGTGACGCTCGTTTAGAACTTGTGCGTACGCGTCACAAAAAGGAATATTCACGTCATCTTTAAGAATATTTCTGAATCTTATTCATCGATTTATTCGTTTATCTTTTTCCAAAATCAAACTATTCAACTGCATCGGATTATTTTTTGCATTTCCCTTCTGATGAGCTCTAGTCATGCCGTTTTAAATTTATTTACAGCACAACTGATATAAAACCGACTCCGGATCGATATTTCAAATCTTCCTGATTTTTCCTGCAGTTTTATCATCTTGTATGAAACTGATCATCTAAAAAGCCTCGTCAATCTCTGAGCCCATTTCTAAAGCTGCTTTTATTTTGTCTTTTATCCATTTGCTTGTTTGGACTCTTCTGGTTACGGAATAAAAATCCATTTCCCCTGTCACCGGAATATTCAGTCAGCACTGCACTCGTAATAAACCCAGAATCCTTCTTCTGTTCCTCTAAGCGGCGTATTTTCAGCAGATGCTCGGTATAAATTATATTAAACTTTGCTTCTGATCTGAATCCATTTTTAAGCTTTTCCCCCCTGTACTGAAACGATTTCAGTGTTGACTCTCAAAAATAAATGGAGGAATAAAGCACTTTTTTAAATTCCTTTTTTATCTATATTTTATTTGCACTCTTTCAGCTACAGAATATAAATTCCCCAGACTCAGCCGTATCCTTATCCCATACATATTTTATATATTCATTATGGTGGGGTTTTTTCCAGCCATCACCTCGGAACAGACTGTGTGTCATTGGAGCCGTGGACTGGGCCAGAATCCCAGAGGATGATGGGAAGCAGAATGGAATGATGGACAGATATAAAGGCAGAGAACGGGGATCACGTCAGCCATCTTTACACCAAACCCCCACTAACGAGCGTGTTAACCTTATTAATTCTGTGCTGGAGTTAAAATCTCCCCGAGAGCCCCAGCGCTCCCTCTGCGCAGAACCGAACCCTGAGCGGTTGGGCTCGATGTAATTACAGGGCTTTAGGGATCCAAACCCAAAGCCCCGAGTTTGACGGGGACATTAATTATTAAGTCGATGTAAAGAGTGTGCCATTTCTAAAGCTTTCATCCAAACATGTAGCACAGCGAGGGGAAGAGAGTCAATACTGCAATGGAATTAGAGAAAGAAGAAAAAAAAAAAAAGACACAAAAACCCTCCATGTTGTTCTTGTATGCCGGCTTTTTCTTCTTTTTTGAAAAAAGAAAAAGAAAAAAAGAATTTAATTGTGCAAGAGGACATGTCCTTACTGTGCAAACACTTTGAACTTGAACTTTTGGTTTGTTCCTCTTGGGGGAAACGCTGAAGAGTTTCATCTGAAACACTGAAGAATTGTTTCACCAATCAGAAGCTGAAGAACCCTCAGAGGAACCACTTTGTATGTACTGGTTATGAAAAAAAAAACCCAGACGTTTCTTTGACACTTCATTACCTATTTCTGTTTTAAGAAAAAAAAAAAAAAAATCTATCTGGAACTCTTGTATCTTCTTTTCAGGTACTCTTTTTTTTAAATGAATAAACTTTTAATTGAACTCTATTCCAATTCAGTTTGACATCAATTAAATGATTACGGAACAATTACATTTTTTAAATTTTCTTTTAAATTTTTTAAATAAATAAAATCGGGCACATCCAGAACACTTTAGGATTTATAATCTGATGTGAGAGTCTGGTACGGAGAATTTAAAAAAAAAAAATGCATACTATATAATAAAAAGAAAAACTTTAGCAAAAGAAAAAAAACACCCAAGTTTCCTATTTTTTGAGGTCGGGCATCATGGAGGTGGTCGGGAACGTGCAAAGGTTTTATATAAAAAACACCATCCAAATAACCCTTAAAAAGAAAAAGTTAAATAAATAGATAGATAGATAATTTTTTTTAAAAGCACTGATTATGAGAATAGATGTTTCTCCGGCACTTTCGTTTGTATTTGAGATTTTAGTCACTAATTCTTTTTTTCTTTCTTTTTTTTTTTTTTTAAGAAAAAATCCTAATTAAATCAAGACCTCTTGGATGCAAAGCAACACATCAGGGATTCTATTTTTTGCATTTTATCATTATTTTTTTAATTTAACTTTAATCAAATTAACATTTAATTCAGCTTAAATTCAGTTTAATTAATGAAAGTTTTTATTTTCTTTCTTGAAGAAAAAATACTTTTCAGTCTGGTGTGACGATCTGATAGAGAAAATAATGTAAAAAGACAAAAATCCTATGAACAGAGTTCGATTAATATCTGAGAACTAAAGCCCACGCCACTGCTCAACAACAACAATAATATTCACATTATTAATAATAAAAGGATGAACTTTATTATTTCTAAAATTTGAATTCCAAAGTTACTGCAGGTGTTTGTTAATATTTAAACGCTGAATGTAAATGCCGTTTGCGCTCGGCGTCCTCGAGCTCCAGACTGCATTTTATAACCAGGAATAAAATCCCTGTGAAGTCATTATCTCCAACACGACATCCATCCTGCTCCTCTAACATTCCGCTGCATCAATCAGAGCTCAAAGTGCAACAGTGACGAATGTTGAGAAATGACTTTAGCTGTCAGGAAACCTTTCTGATTGATGATGAGTGTAAGACGGCTTTGTGTCGGCGTCGTGCCAGAGGGTTCAGGGGAAGTTAATTTCTCAGCAGAACCCTGAGGAACATCGACGTGACCTGAAGACCAGAACGTTATCACGGGTCAGAGAAGACATGTTCTGACTGAAGCGCACCTGTGGATATCGATTACGCTTCCTTTATTTATTTAATTATTTATTTTAAAGCAACAGGAGTGCGGTTGGAGACCCTGAGATCCCCAGGTGGGCGTCCACAAATTAGATTGTGCGTTTAAGTGTCCACATGGCGAGCGAGACGGACGAGATGGGAAAATTGATTCTTTGTAATTAAAAGTAACCGTATCAGTGATGGAGTGGCAGCCAGGATGTAATTCTATTTAGCCCACAGCTGTGATCTCCATCCCGGGGACGGGCGAGAGCGGACGGACGGAGGCACGGATGCAGAGGGAATAAAAAGAGAGGATTGGACGGCGTCTGAAACGCCTGAGCGAGGGGTTGACGGAGGTTAATGATCAGAGATTAATGGCTTAATTATGCTGCGGAGAGGCAGAGATCCAAACGCTGAGCCGTGGCCTGCATTCAGCAACAACATCAACGTCCTCCGTCCTTCACACAACACTGGCCATTAACACCACCACTGTGTGTGTGTGTGTGTGTGTGTGTGTGTGTGTGTGTGTGTGTGTGTGTGTGTGTGTGTGTGCACGCATTACTAAACGGGTCACTCTCTTTATTCTTATTACACAACCGCAGTTGTGGATAAAAGGAAAAAATCAGTTCAACACACACCGAACTCTTTATTAGGAACACCCCTGCATCCACCTGCTGTTCACAATGTTCAAACATCAGAATGGGAAAAAATTGTGATCTCACAGTGAAGTGTGACTTTCTTTCTTTCACTGTGGTATGGGTGTTGGTTTGAGTCAGATGGACTGGTTTGAGTGTTTCAGAAACTGCTGATCTCCTGGGGTTTTCACACACAACAGTCTCTAGAGTTT
>JAPFFA010000016.1:42199251-42211692 GCA_026153275.1 Sciades herzbergii
CCGTAGTCAGCTGGGATAGGCTCCAGCTTGCCTGCGACCCTGTAGAAGGATAAAGCGGCTGGAGATAATGAGATGAGATGAGGATTTCTTGATGTTAGTTTTGGTGCCTCTTCACTTCTTTCTGTGGAACAACATTAAACAATTTATTCACGATTGAATAAAAACAGTGATTAGTAATTTTAAGTAAAAATGAAGAAAATTTCTGTTAACTTTTGGACAGTTTTATTAGACGGGATGTGAGTGGTTATTTATTTATTTAAATTTGAGATGAGGTCATTCATTGTTTCTACCCCGCCCCCAGGAAGTGAAGGTGTCCTCAGCAGAGACCTCGCCCGTTTCCGTGGAGACCTCGACTCTTCCTCTGGAGCAGTCAGCCAGCAGCGACGGGCCGTCCTGCATGACCTCACCCCAGGAGGAACGTATCCCAGAATCCCCTGCAGGTGAGTTTGAGTGTGTTCGCGCTTCGATTTTATCAGAATATCGACATTAACGTCTGATCAGTGTCTGATCTGCTAATTAAAGTGTAATGTGTCCTGAAAGTCCCAGGCAGCACGTTCTTTAAGGGGAAATAAAGGTTTATTGGGTTTGTGTTTTTACACACAGATGCGAAAGTAAGTGCCCCCAGTAAGGAGGTGCTGTTGGAGAGGCAGAAGCAGTACAGGACGGCCGCTGTGAGGGCCAAACAAGCCGGAGAGCTGGAACAGGCCAAAGCGCACATCAGGTGCAGCAAGGTGAGAGGAGGGTCTGTGTCTATCTGCAACCTGTCTGTCTGCACGTGTCTGTCTCTTTCCAGCTCTCCTTGTGACTGTTTCTCTGTTTCCAGACTGCACTCCTTCTCTACCTGTCTGCCTGTGTTTTTCTGTCTGTCTCTTTCTTTATTCTCATACAGTGTTCATTCAGTGCTACACAATTATCCTCATCCTGTCTGTCTGTCTGTTTTTGTATACCTCTGTCTCTGAACACAAGTCTGGATGTTTTATTGTTGTCTGTCTGATTGTTTTTCTAATATAATACTGAGCTTATTCTTTCTGTCTCTACTAGTCTGCTTGTCTGTCTCTCTCTTGTGTGTGTGTGTTTGTTCTAATTCAATGTTTGTTCAGTGTTATATATTACCCTCATGACTTCCTGTCTGTCTTTTTTTAGTACAAGTCTCTCTGTAACGGTTTCTTTGCATATCTGTCTGTCTGTCTATATCTGTTGTTGTTGCTGCCCTGTCTGTCTGTCAGTCTGTCTTCTATATTTTGTCTGTCTGTCTCTCTCTCTCTGTTGGTAAACAGTACACTATTGTTCTGTTGTGTCTCAGCACACAGGGCTTTCTGTGTAGGTTGAGAAAAACATCTGGAAAGTTCTGGAATTTAAAGGCCCTTGTTTCTGCGTGTGTCATTTTTGAAAAGACCCACATTTAGACATTCTCGTTTCAGGGGTGTTCTCCCCCGCGCTCTTCCCCCCCAAACAGGTAATAGTCTTTAAAACCACTCAGACACCTGAAGCTAGATGAGATGGAAAGCGTAAAGAAATTCTGAGGAAATCTGGAAAGAATCCGTAAACAATCTGGAATTTTCCTTCCTTCAGTAATAGTTTTATAGACAGGCGGTGGTCCAGTCCTCCATTTTCTCACAGTAGTAAAAGTTTGTGCACCCCGGCTTTGCTGATCGGTTGTTATGATTATTATTTTTTTCTTTCCTTGCTGTGAGGCTTTCTGCTCATCTCAGCACAAACACTAACCACTTTCCATGAGGACTGTGAGTCACTCGGGGACATTACAGAGCGCTGCTCCTGTTTCTTTTTCTCTGCTTCAGAGTTTTGATGCTGCGCTCGCGGCGCTGGAGAAAGGAGAGAGCGTGGACCTCTGTAAACTTCCTCCTCCTCTGTCGGGTGGTGAGTAAAATCCACTGTCTCCAGAATTCATGTGATTAAATTCACCCGGTGATCTCCATCCAAAGGAACATCAGTATTTTTGGGTTAAACTTCCTGTTTTTTGGTAGATTAAAGGTTATAGGTCATTAAGAGTTTAGTTATTTAACTTGTAGTTATACACTTTCATTACGTATTAGTATCATAACTCCTGTATGAAACTAAAGACTAATACTTCTGCATTATTTGTGGTTAAAAGGAGAATTTGTTTAGTTTAATAATGGTTTCTTGTGGGTTTTTTTTTTTCTTTTTCCTTCTCCCCTCTACTGTAGGCATGGAAGCTTCTCCAAAACCAGCTATAAAAACTTCTCAGTCGTCCCCGAGCATGCAGGGTCAGTACGCTGAAACACTCGCGTGCTCGCTCTCTCTCTCTCTCTCTCTCTCTCTCTCTCTCTCTCTCTCGGAGCATTTAACCATGTGTAAAATAATCTGATGCGTAAATAAATAACTCAATAATTACTAGTCTTTACTGTTTAATATTCTTTAAGATAATTATCTGAATGATCAGCTATCTTGCTTCTGAATGCATCTTAAAATATTTTTATGAATAATTTATAACAAAACACCTAAACTAGCATGCTAGCAAAGGATAAGTAGCATGTAGATATTCAGCATATACAGAAAAGATTATCTATAAATGTTTCCTGGAATATTGACCATGTAAGCTAGCATGCTAACACAGCGAGCTAAGGTTTGCAAAGAATTTAGCTACAAATGTTCATCTTTTTTTTTTGTATAAACATCATTAACTAGCGCGCTAACATGGCTAGTTGTGTTTTACAGATGTCAGGATGTTTACTGGAAAAACTTGGTAGTTTAAATTAGTATCCTAGCATGACTAGCTAAAGTTTGAGAAACTTTTTCAAAAACTAAGTTGGATATCCTTAGCTAACATGCTAACATAGCTAGCGAGAACCTGATATCTAAACTAGCATGCGAGCATGGCTAGCTAAGCTTTAGAGTGAAAATTGTCTCAATGTTTACATTAAAATGCGCATCATTAACTAACGTGCTAAAGTTTTAAGATTGACTGACTGAAACTGTTTATGGGAAATTGACTTGACAACTCACGACATCATGTACGCGTCTCTAATAAATGTTTACGGTACAGGCGGACAGGTTTGCATTGCCTTATGGGTAATACACAAGTTTTATACCTCACAGACACAGAATATCAGTGTATGAATACTGGTGGTTTTTTTTTTTTTAATGTAATTCGTGTTATTTTAACTTGTGCAGCACAAGAGGCGGCGGTGACTCCGCCCGGCCCGGCCCCACCCAAAACAGTTTTGGAAGCTCTGGAGCAGAGGATGGCTAAATACAGGGAGACGTGTGATCAGGCTAAAGCTAAAGGTGACGAACGCAAAGCTCGCATGTACGATCGCATCGTCAAGGTAACCGATCACATGACCAATTCATCATACAGTTCATTAATAAATGCGCCCTCAGTAGTTCATTTGCATAAAATGGCCGAGTTGTTAATTTTCCTGTCGTCCACAGCAATATCAGAGCGCCATCCGCTCACACAAAGCAGGACGAGCGGTTAATTACGAAGAGCTGCCAGTACCGCCAGGTCAGTCTCTCACTCACTCTTTCTCTCACACACGCACGCGTTCAATTGCCTGTCATGTGTCACGTTTTCAGAAACACTAACTTGCCTTTTCTCATTTGCAATCAGGTTTTCCACCAATCCCAGGACAGCAGGCTGTTAGACCTGAGCAGGGATTGGCTGCTGCACTGGAAACAGCCAATAAGCTTGCGTCTAACGAGGCAGAGGGCGGAGATGAGGACAAGGAAGAGAAAGAGGAAACTGAGAAGGAAAAAGAAAGCGAACAGGTTTGCCTCTTTACTGCTATCATTAAAAGGATGGATGGATGATTGGGGGAAAGATGGAGAGATGGATGTTGGATGTATGATTAGAGGGATGCGTCAGGAAAAAAAGACTTGGATGGACAGAAAGAGAGATAAATAGACAATGATGAATGGATAGCTGTGTAAATCACTAAAGATTAATGACCGGACAGATGCTTAGAGGAAAAACAGATGGAAAGATTGATGGATGGACAGTTAGAGCGAGAGAGAAAGATGGATAGACGGCATGGATGGGTGAAAGCTTTAAGAAAAAGACAGATTGACACTTGAGTAGAAAAGATGGCTATGTGATTGGATGGATGTTTAAATACTTGTAGGAAGGAACGATTGCTTGGAGAAAAAGATGGATGGAGGGGTAGCTGTATATATACTTACACAAATGGATGGATGAACAGATAGGAAAAATAGAAACTTGCAGAGTAAGATGGCTGAATTGTGGATAAATAAGGAGCCAGATAGAAGGATGAATGTTTAAGCAGAAAAATGATGGATGGGCAAGCAGATCTTGACAGATGGCAAGAGGAAAAATTGGAAATTTGGATGGATGGATGGATGGATAGACATATGGATTCAGTTAATGAACGTGTGAATCGACGATGATCTCTCTGATGCTCAGCCCAGAGCTCCAGCAGCAGCAGTGGAGAAGCAGAAGAAGCAGACGATGGCGGTTCCTCAGATGGTTCAGCATCCCAAAAGAACTCCTTCACCTTCACCTGACAGAACCACCAAGAAGGAGAACGTGTCTTCCGCAGGTCAGTGGACATCTTCCGTTTTGTCCTTCCTCCTCAGAGTCTCCAGCAGAACAGGAGCTGATGGGAACGCTCTTTTGGGTTCTTCGCCTAAAAATTACATCAGAGCAGTTCAGTGTTGTTTATTTGAGGATTTTTGTCGTAACTCTGTCCTTCCTGCTCAGCGTGTGTGTGTGTGTGTGTGTGTGTGTGTGTGTGTGTGTGTGTGTGTGTGTGTGTCTCTCTCTCTCAGCGACAGAGCAGGTGGAGATGTTGGAGGCTCGGAGGAAGCAGTACATGAAGGCAGCGCTGCAGGCCAAACAGAGAAACGATGTGGAGCAGGCCAAGGTTTATTTACGCACTGCCAAGAGCTTCGAGCCGCTGATTACTGCAGCACGCAGCGGCAAACACGTCGACTTGAGCAAGGTGAGGAGCACAACCCCCACCAGATACAGCAGGATGGAGAAAGAGATGAATAGACAGATGGTTGGATGAATGGATCAAAAGAAAAATAGTGACAAAGACATGGGTTCAGGTGGAGTGATGGACAGTGAGATGAACAGATGGATGGTGACACAGATGGAGAGATGTTTAAGTAGCCAGACGTATGGATGGATGGATGATTATATGGAGAGATTGATGGGTGGATTATTAAGTAGATGGATACGTGTTGGATAGAGGGGTGGATGGATGGAGAATGAACATAATGAGGAAAAAGAATGAATGAATGAATAAATACAAAGGGGTGTGTGTGTGTGTGTGTGTGTGTGTGTGTGTGTGTGTGTGTGTGTGTGTGTCAGGTCCCGTCTCCCCCTGCTGACGAGGATGAGGACTTCATCGTGGTCCATCACAGCGAGGTGGAGCTCTCTGAGAAAGCCGAGGAGGTTTACACTCAGCTCAGTACCATGCTGAAGGAGCAGTACGAGGTGACACGCTGACCTCTGACCCGTGACATAATCACGGGGGTCATTTCAGGTCAAATCTGCAGCTATCATATCAGGGGTTTTTCTTTTTTTCTCTTTAGAAATGTATGACTTACTCCAAGCAGTTTACTCACATGGGGAACATTGCTGAAACAACGAAGTAAGCACGCACGTACGCACACACACTTCCTGACTCATTATGTTGTGAACACTGAGCTCCAGAACGTTCTGCTCCTCCTAGATTTGAGAACTTGGCAGCGAGATGTAAGAAGAGTCTGGAGATCCTGAAGCTGGCTCAGAACCGAGGACTCGAGCCTCCCAAACACCACTTTGAGGAGAGAACGTATCGCACCGTCAGGTAGACACACACACACACACACATCACGTTTCCGTCTCCTGATAATCGCCCACGCTTCATCACAATACTGCTGATGGTTTTAAGAGAACCGCACTCGCCAGGCTTTTTTTTTTTGATTAATTAATTTATTGATTTGATTTTTAGTTGAAACAGTAAGTAAATGTTTGCCATGCAAAAGATAAAATGCATAAAAAATTTGGAAAAATCTGCCTCAGTGCATTCAGACCTTCTCACTTTTCCCCCTCCTAAATTTGTCACACTACCTTACAATCTGAAAACAGATTTAATTTTACATTTTTTTCGCATCAGTATGTAAAATTAAAATGAGTAAGCAGAAAAAAATTCTCAAAATTGTGCAATTAATAAACTAATTTCTGTGATTATAAATAATATAGAAATTTGTTCTGTTTTTATTATCTTATTTTTTTATAGTTATAGATTCTATATAATTGTAAAAAAATTTTATTGATATATTATAATTTGTTTAAAAACTGATCTCATTCATGGATAACATTTTAAAATGTTTTTTTCCACTTTTCCCCACTCGTTGTGTTACGGTCCACACTCCCTCGAAAAGGGATTAAATTAATAAATAAAAATATTTCTCATCAATCTGCAAATAAATCTGTCATGAAAAACAAAGGTTATAAATGTACATAAATACAAACACAAAACAAAGTACACACCGATTTTATACATTTATTTAATAGTTCACATTTCCTGAAGTGTTCAGACCTGCGATTACATTTTTATGACCTGAGAGTACATTAACTGATATTTATTTATTTTACTTTTTAATATGTTTACAAAACTCTGTGAGAGACTCATTTTCATTATGGAGTATTTTTTACAAATTTGATAATTCTAAAATATTAATCTGTTTTAGAGTAAGGCTGTTTCTAGAGTAAATTTCAGATATTCCATAAGACAGTAATCACATGCTTCCTGGCTGCAGTGCATTCTGGGAAATGTAATTGAAAATCTCTTAGTGCTTTATTCCTTTATGCTGCATGATTGAGGAGGAGGAGAGTCGGTGTTTCCCGTAACTCTCGGCTCAGCCGTGGTGTAAAAGGGTCTGAAGTGTGTGTGTGTGTGTGTGTGTGTGTGTGTGTGTGTGTGTGTGTGTGTGTGTGTGTTGAAGGATATTTCCGGAGCTCAGCAGCACCGATATGGTGGTGATGATCATAAAAGGAATGAATCTTCCTGCTCCTCACGGTGCGTCTGATTTCTGCGTGTTTACGACCTCAAACTGATCAAAATTAAAGGAATAAATCATCTGGTAGTAAAACGTGCAATAAATACACAACTCCTCGTGTCCTTCAGTGTGATTTAAAGTTTTCTTTCTCCAAAAGAAGACTGTAATGTACCTTTTTTTTTTTTTTCTTTTTTAATTCTTATTTTTGTTCATTTGTGTCCATAAGGCGTAGCATCGAACGACCTGGACGCGTACGTAAGGTTTGAGTTTCCCTACCCGAGCTCGGTGAGCGTCTCCAACACACAGCAGGAAATTCACTTCAGACTGGAGTGATGAGCTCTCCCAAAGTCATATCCCAAAAATATTAACACTGCTGATTAAATGGCTCAGTTTAGTCACAAAATACTTTTATTTTTTTAATTTGTAGACCTGCATTACTTTCATACAGATAAATCTCCAGTCACATGAATTTAATGAACTTGAAAATAAATTAATTGATTTTATAAATGACTTTTAAGCCACATGATGTGGTGGTGGTGGTCATGATGATTTGGTCTGTTCCAGGATCAGCCTCAGAGACACAAAACTGCAGTGATTAAAAACATCAACAGTCCTGGTGAGTGTCAACAATTTCATCATTTTATACAGAAAACTAAACATCACCATGATGAGATCAGATCTAGCCCAAGGTGGGGTTTGAACAGATTCCCTTCCTGCTGATTGTAAACTGGTTCTTAACTTTTCTGCAGGTTAATTATAAAACCTGGCACTTGATTTGGTTGGATGAGTTAAATAATGTGACCCGTTGCTTTTTAATGTGCGTTATTTAAACCCACTTGTCGTTTTTGGCGTTGTAGAGTACAACCAGAGCTTCACCTTAAACATCAACCGCAACCACCGCGGCTTCAGGAGACTGATACAGTCCAAGGGCCTCAAACTGGAAGTGTTTCATAAAGGGTGAGGCTCCAAGACTTCAGCTGTACAACACACACACACACACTTTATACAATAAATGTATATTATTTTAATAACAAATCTTAAATATGCATGCCTTTTGTAAGCTAGTACACTAAATGGTGTGTGTGTGTGTGTGTGTGTGTGTGTGTGTGTGTGTGTGTGTGTGTGTTACAGTGGTTTCCTGAGGAGTGATAAACCTGTAGGAACAGCTCATATTAAACTGGATAAACTGGAGACTGAGAGTGAAGTGCGGGAGATAGTGGAGGTGAGCACTGACTTTCACTCGCTCCCTGATTCACTCACTAGTACTCACTGATTCACTCTCTCACAGAAACCTATCAGCTGACTGACTCACTAACGGATTCATTAACAGACTCACTGATTGACTCACCAACTCACTAAGTGACTCACTGATTGAATCAGTGACTGGCTCACATACTGATTCACTGACTCATGAGATTACTGCAGTCCTGATTTTGTGTGTGTGTGGGTTTTTTTTTTTTTTTTAAGGTGATGGATGGCCGGAAGCCCACGGGAGGTCGTGTAGAGGTCAGGGTTCGTCTCAGAGAGCCGCTGAGTGGTCAGGACGTGCAGACGATCACTGAGCGCTGGCTGGTTCTGGACCAATCACACGTCAGTGTCATAAGAACTCATAACACACCGTTATAGTGCCTTATTAACTCTGAACAATCCAATACACACACACACACACACACACACACACACACACACACACTTGCTCTCACTCTCACACAAATGACTCTAGAACTAATTATTAATGAGAATAAAGATAATTAATGCTGCTGATGATTAATACACTTGTTACTGAGATGTTCCTCTGTCTCTGCTCTCTTCAGTCAGTCTGATCTCCACTCTGTCTGATCCGCTGCGGTGCCACGCCCGTGACGCGCTGCTGTTCCTCATCCTTTATTACAGAAATTATGAGAAAATGTTACTTTCACACCAGAACCACATGGAGGTCTGTTCACATGTTCAGCCACCATCGGGAGGAAAAAACACACACACACACACACACACACACACACACACACACACACACACCTGTATAGAGGTTTACGAACTCTTGTATGTAAATCTGAAATGCTGTTTGTGATTAACGTGTGGCTCCATGATGTTTAATCCACACTAATACCAAAGCGATCGCTGGAGCTGGAACACGACATGCTGCGATGATTTAACCTGCTGTTTTATAGCACAACGCTGCTGGAACATTAACGCTGAAGTGATTTATCTATGCAAAGTGTTTGTGTCGATTTCCTCAATGGGTTTATAAACTCGTCTGTACGCTATAAAGCAAATCTGCTGCACGGAGAGACACGGGTTTAACCTCGCATCACACGCCAAAGCCATAATCCACATTCGTGCAAACGGAAATGATGAGAATTCACTTATTTATTATATCAGAAGCTTAAAAGCACTGCTGAGCGAGCGTTTAGTATGGAAACTCTTCCACTATTGTGTTTTTAACGCACCCTTATCATCCACTTCCACAATTCCGAGCCCTCAGCGTACGTCATCCTGTGAAGACATTCGACTGACCGCTGTGATCGGAGAAAAAAACCAAACGTCGTGTCGGGATTTTGAGATTTCGGTCTCCATGTCCTGAACATCACAGCTGCGAGTACGAATAAACCTGCAAACAAGTTTACACTTTTCACCAACTTTCTTCCTGTGGTCATGGAATTTTAACAGCGCCACCTGCTAGATTGGAGGATTCGTACGTAACGGAGAACACAGGACCAGAAAGCGGAAACGAGTTCATGATGTCGTGAAGGTGGTTTAATTTTCTCACAGAACACTCCCAGGTGTCATTTTAAAAATTTGTCGTGTTTTAAGTAAGCTGAGGCTTTAAGGAGCGTGCCATTATTTTGTTCAGTTTACGTTTGTTGGATAACTGCCTGTGTGTTTGTTTACACCGGCGAATTTTAAACCGTTGCTCCGATTTATAATTCATAATAAATAAGTAATTTGCCTAAAACAGGAAAAATGTAAGTCGTTAAAGTTCCATGTCACAAACCTATGAATAAATAATCGCTTGCTGATGTGAAGAGATGGTTCTTTAATGAAAGTGTTGTTGGAGAACTTCTCCGGTTCTTCAGCTCTTCTGTCTCGAAGGGTTTTATCTTCCGTGTTTTTTCTTCACAATTTCCAAAAACTGAAAGCTTTTTAAATCGCATGCTTTTTTTTGATAGTTGAACTCTGTGGAAGTGGACAAGGGCACGTTATAAATGTCAGGATGAGACTCTTGCGCACTCTTCCGCTACTCTTCTTGCACTTTGACGTTGTTTCGGGGTTGGGGTTCTGTCGCTCTTCAGGCTGTTCGTTGAGTTTACACGTAATGTTCTGCTGTTCAAACCAAACACACTTGTACTCTTAATGTTTTTATTATTATTAGAATTATCAATGTCTGTTTTTCCACTTTAGATCGTATACAACCTTGACCAAGTCTTGCCAAGTGAAGTGGTTGCCATGGAAATATACTCAGCTTTCACTCATCACTGATAATCAATGGTACGATATATTGCAATATTTAACACACGATATTATCCGAAGCACTTTCAAATCGCAGCATGGGGACTAAAACTTAACTTTTGGGAGAACACAAACTGTTCCAGTAAAAACGTTCTACGTGTAAAATGGCACTGACCTGCTGGAAGGATGTAAATAAACACCCAGATCTTTATTATACGTGTTTGTACACAATTTCATTCATCTCCATTATCTACTCTGCTTTAAAGTTTTAGGAGGTGGGGCTTAGATGGAGGCGGAGTCAAAGCTAAAGGGGCAAAAAGTACTAAAAATTTCAGCTCCATAGCGAACGTACACGCGTGTGTGTGTGTGTGTGTGTGTGTGTGTGTGTGAGAGTGAGAGAGGGAGATTAATGTCAACTTCAGTGCAAAACTAAAGACTCCAAACACAGCGAGCTTTTTAGGATAAAGTTGGACATTTCATTATTTTTTTCCTTTAAATGTTTTTTTTTTTTTTTTTCCAAGACTTCATTTCACTACTTTATTGTTCTTCCATTTCAGAGTTGTAATATTTTCTCCAGTGTTGTTGTTTGTTGATCCTTTTTGTGTAAATGTGCCAATAATCAGTTATTCAGCGCATCACAGTCCACTACACGGTCACCCCTTTGTTCCAATTAGCAATAGGCTTCCTAAGTAGGGAGGAATATTTCAGTCTAACTGAATGATCCCTTATTTTAGACGCCACATTTCCTTCTCTGAGAAAAAACACTGATGTGGGAACTGATTACTGGCACATGCTCAGCTCTTTTACACACACGCGCGTGCACACAGAGAGAGAGTTGGGATTAAATAAATGTGTGTGTAGACAACATTGACCTGAGCAGAAGATGTTGTGTTTCTCTGAGAGCTTCATTAAAGAAGCCGAAAGCTGGATTTTTCAGACTGTTGTAGAAAGTTTTTGTGAATTTAATAAATGCTTAAATTCTTTTAGCATTAAAGATGGTGAGTCTTTGTTTCTCCTTAATGTTTATTTTGGCCAAATCGCCCTTTTGAAGCTCGGTTCTCCTCACATTTAATTTGGACCTCTCCTCTGCGATAAAGTTCACGGTATGATGACTGATGCACCAAACCAGAGGTTCAGGTGATGGATCAGGGTCGAGGCCGGGAGGTCCGAGAGGCCATCAGGGGGATGTGAGAGATGGACGGAGTTAAGGAGGGGAGGGGGGGGGGGGGGGTGAGATGTGATCACCTGATGATGAGAATAAGAATTGACGGAGTTTTGACCCTGAGAGTCTCCTGTACGGTGTCTGAGGAGCTGAATGAGTTATGTAGAAACCAAACGAGTGATTTTTCACACTGCATTAGTGAGGTAGGCTTGTTTGTTTTGTTTTATTAGGATCCCCATTAGCTGCAGCAAAACTGCAGCTCTTCTTCCTGGGGTCCGACACACAGTATACAGTACGTTACAACAGACCAGTAAAGGTACGATAATGGCAAAAGAAATGAAACTAACAATTATACCACAAAATATACTTTTCATTACTGATAATACATTCAATACAATGCATATCCAGACATTCTACAACTAGCATCAAAGTATTCTCTATTTATTACTTATTAGCTGTTATTCCTTGCTGTATGACTTTATTTTTAGCGTTCTATATTTATTTAATAATTCAAATAAGTTTTATATGTATCCATTTAAGAGATCTTTTTTATGCCTCCGCCACCTTAAGGTGCAGGAAGCATTATGCTTTTGGGTTGTCCGTGCGTGCGTCCGTCCTGAAACCTTGTGAACACGATATCTCAAAGACTACTGTGAAGATCTCAAGATTACTGTGAGGTCAAATGTCCATCCCCAAACCTTGTGAACGCCATATCTCAAAGACTAATGAAAGGAATTCCACCAAACTTTCACCATGTGTGCGCTTTGGGACAAAGATGAAATGATTAGATTTTGAGATCAAAAGGTCTAAGGTCAAGGTCACTGTGAGGTCAAATGTCT